>JAHPZR010025885.1:17500-27041 GCA_019787425.1 Platygyra sinensis
TAATGCAACAGTTAATGATTGTGTACTTTCAATGCAAGGTCTCAACATAATTAAAAGTTTCATTCAACTTAGAAGTTGTTAAAGGCAGCCATATTGCTTGTTCCAAGAGCTTAGCGCATCGATGCCACATTGTACAAAATTGTAAAAACTTTATTCGGCAGCAGTTATAAAACTTTGGCAGATCAATGCTGCCACTCTTTATCAAGTGATGTTGCAATGTCTGATCTTTCGTGAACAAGTTCTGGTTATGTTCTGGTTTCCATAATAACCCTTAACCTTATCTAAATTTTTTCTAAACAGAGTTATCATAAAAAAAAATTCTGGGAAGTGCCAGAGACTGTTGGCAGTACATCATCTTAAACCCCACATCCCTGTATATTCTGTATACTTTTTTTCAAGCTTTTCCCTGCTTAAAAATATTTTGCAAGCGTAAGAACTGGAAGTTTTCTTCTTTTAGCTTAAAAGTATGATCTAGCTTAAAAGTATGTTCTTGAACAAGAACATTTGAGTGAATATATATGAAAAGTCATGTATATTTGAACTGTAGAGAATGATATGAAGACATGATTGATCATTGCAGTTATCCATACAACTTAAGCAGTTGTGAATTTACAGCCTGAAGATTCAGGCCTGAACAGGATTCGAACCCATGACATCTGCGATACTGGTGCAATGCTCTACCAACTGCACTGTCAGGACTGGGAGCTGGTCATGTCACAGGTTCATAATATCCCCGTAGAAGCTGAAGAATACAAGTGAATATATATGAAAAGTCATATATTTGAGCTGCGAAGAATGATATGAAGATGTGATGCTTAAGTTGTGTGCATAACTGCGATGATCAAATCATCTATGGCTGGCTCACAAATTTGCCGCATTTTCAAGTAGCATGAACTGATCACATACTAGACAAAAGTTCAAGTTGCTGTTATTTAATTTCATTTCTTTTCATCTTATTAATATTATTCTATTCTATTTCATTTTGTTTTGTTTTGTTTTGTTTTGTTTTATTTTATTTCATTTCATTTCATTTTATTTTTAAGGTTCCATGGAAAATATATTTGGGGACATAAATTACAGATGAGCTTTTGGAGAGTGCCTGAGAACTTGGCACAATCAGAAAGATTTCAAAGAAATCATAGCTTGAACAGCAGAAGATGGGATGACAAGAGAAGCTTTGAGGAAGAAACAGAAAACTCCTCAAGACATAGCAATGACTTCTCAAGGGAGACTAATACAAAACCCACTTTGTCAAGAGAATCAGCGGGTTATGATGGTACAGAAGAGTTTAGAGTTGATCAAGATAATAGAAGGTATCATGAAGGAACTTTTGCTGAAAGAAGAAAGAATTTCAATTATGAAGAACATTGCGACGAGTATTCACAACACTACTGGAATACTGATGAAGGAGAAGAAGAAGCTTATACAAAATTCGATGAAAACTGGGATGGATGGAACTCTGACTTCAGCGGCAGAAATGAAAACCTTCCAGAAAGAGCATACTACAATAGAGAAGAGGTTTGTGCAAGCTACAGACAATAGATACAGTGCATCTCCCCATGGAAAAAGCAACTTTACTGCCCCAGATTTAAAATAAGAATTCTTATTAATTGCTATACAGTTCTCTGAATGTTACATGGAAGATCTAGTATCCCAGTAAATATCCCTGCGTAATGATATTATTCCACCAGGACCGGGTTGTTCAACACCCGATTAAGCTAACCCAGGGTTACCAAGAATTGTGATTTCAGTTTTGTAACTTTTTTGTGAGGCATTCTGCTTAGATTGTTTGCCCTTCAGTTTTGAGCTGAAGTAATCTCAAACTACACCAAACATTAGAAGTGAAAAACATTTTTAACCAAGAAAACATAGTACTTCAGTAACATTTAACCCTGAGTTAACGTTAACCGGCTGTCAAACAACCCGACCGAGATGTAAATGGCAAAAAACTATTTATCAAATGAAAGGAAAACTATAATTTACTTTTGTGGGTTTTATCATATTCATTTCATAAGTGATGTGATCACCATCATAACCCTGTGTGTCAAAGTGTGCTGTGGAGTAATGTGTTTTATCTTTACTGTGATGTTTACCCATCCAAATTGTGTGTCTGCATTAGGAATTGTCGCATGCGCATGAGGGAGATATTTGGCCAGACAGGCAAGAAGGTTATGAAGGAGAACAAGATTTTGATCAATATGACAGTTATCCTGAGATATTTCAAGATAACATAAGAGAAGAGTGTGAGGATAGCCATGATGGCTACAATGAGAGACCGTTTGAAGATGCATGGGAAGAACTTCCCTATAGAGGTGAAGATCTTATGCCAAGGAACAGACAGTGGTATGAAAACCAGGAGTGCACCAATGCACCAGATTGCAGAAATCAAGGTACAGTAAGGGTTATCAAGATCCAATTTCTCCTTGCAGTTTCACTATGTTGTGAAGCAGACAGGTTATGAGAATATTGAACATCATAAATAAGACGCTTTTTTCTGGATGTACAACCAAATGCCCAGATCTGATATTTTAACAGCATTAGTATCTCATGTGCTATTTTTCTATAGAGGGCAGTTGTAACAGTTTCCCTTCATTCGATATAGAGAGGCAGTGGCCAAGATGGGAGGCAGTCGCCCCAAAGAGCCCAAGTAGGAGGAATCCGTCTGACCCAGACTTCATCACGGACACACCCAGAGACGGCACATGGGTGGAGAACCAAAGATCCTGCAATGAGCGTAGAGAGTTCACTGGTAGAAGAGCTGCAGCCTTGCCAGATGAAAGACCACGGTCAGATGAGTGGTTAAGAAATACCCACAAACATTTTGAAGATAGAGGTCGCCATAGTGCTTCGCCTGTGAATGTACGTCCCAAGGCCTATGGTCACCGAGAGCCCCCTCTCTTGGACAGACTGTTAAAAGCTTCACCAGAAATAACTTCTTATTCTGCTCGTTCAAGGAGGGGTCGTAGCAGTATTTCGCCAGCCAGAAATAGACACTCCTCAGCGAACAGGGAAAGCAGTAGAAGCTTGTCTGCAGAAAGGAATTCTGATTTTAGACATCAAGGAACTTCACCTCGCAGCGAAAGATCAAGTCAGGTCTTCAATGAGCAGCGGTTGGAAGGAAGGAAAAGGGAGAGTCGAAGTTACTCCCCAAATCCAAATACCAAGGTGCCATTGTTAAGAGAAAGGAGTATCGAGGATGGAAATGGAAATGGTGGACGAAGAGGGACTGATCTGCGGCGTTTTCTGATGTTGCACCAACAAAGAAAACACTCTTCATTAAGAGAGAGAAGTAGAGAGAAGAGTACAAAGCATTCCGAAAGAGCTACAAAAACCTCTCCAGATAAACGCGATAAATCACCTGGTTACTACAGCTCGGCCGAGTCTTCCTCTTCCACTCAAGGGACAAACAGGAAACGGCATAAGTACGATGATGAAAAAAGACGAGATGACTATGAGACAACTAAAAGAAGTAAGGTTGCTTCTCGGTTATTGTTGATAGAAGAGAGTTGGAAGCATTCATATTTGTAGGTTACGAGCAGGTTAACATGTTTATCACTTCAAAATATTAGCACTGTAAATTGTTGTGATCTCTGCTGTCTAAGTGTCTAATGTATTTAGCACTGTTGTGCTAATTGGGGACATTGTAAATATAACATAAACTATTACGAATCCCAACTGGTGGGAGGCTTACCAGTTGGCTATTTACACAACGCGGTCGAGGATTTGAACTCCGGGACTACTGAGAACAGATCCAGATAGTGTAGGATGGATGATTTGAACCAGGGACCTCCAGAATGCAAATAAAGCGTCCTTAACCACTCGACCACGCTGCCTCCTTCTTTAGTGACAATTCATTTTGAACCCGTCCTCGATAGAGCGAATGTATCAGTAAAAGTAAACAACTGAGCAAACAATATTATAAAATAATACTTTTAAATAATATACATCATTGGCACAGGTAAACTTAAAAGACACCAAAAGTTTCGCAGCAGTAAAGTCCATGTTTTCTCGTTTCTTTGCAATTATTCCTTTACAGCAAGAAAAACCAGCCTGAATCACTCTGATGATGCCTCAACGTATTCTGACCAAGAAACGGAAACAGGGATTCCACCAGGAAGAACAGGCAAAAAACAAGTGAAAGTAGGGTTAAGCGAGAGCCACCTCAGGAGAAGAAAAGAAAATCAGGACAGGTAAGTATCCTCCTTGTGCAGAGTCCCATGGAATAGTCCCCCATCGGCATAATTATCTGGAACACTTGAGACAAGGTTGAAATTTAGTTGGACAGTGATGCATGGCCATTCTCTCCCTCCTGAATGTTGCATCAGAAATGTTTGTTATGGTGCGAACAAGCAATAACGGATGGCAGGAAAAAAGCGTTTTCACCCACGTGCCCAGCCGCCATGTAAATTTACTGGGACAAAAGGTAGTGTTTTAATAAGAAAACTGTTCGACTCTCTCAGGATTGGTTCGGTACACCACGAGCGGGTAAATCTAGTTGTTGAATTTCCCTCAAGTATTCACTTTGAGCATCGTTTTCGTTTTTATCTTCTACTTCTAGAACTTTATTTCCTGGCTGGACAGAACTCTTTGGCATGGACGTTTTCTGATCACTAAAACAAAAATCTCTATCCTCAGCAACAGCTGTCCCTGGAGTCTCACTCCTGTTGCTGACATTAGATCTTTTCCAGTTAGTCTCACTCCCTGTTAACTGAGTTGGTATCTGGTCTGTGCTAAGACAATGTTCATTAGGGACATAATTTTGTCTCAACGCCGATGGCGGCTGTATAACTATTAACCCATCACTTTTTGGAAGAGATCGCGATAGAAATGTATCTTGATGTGCATGACAAGAGGAAAGTAATGATTCTTTGCCAACGCTAGATTCACCGCTTGTTACACCAGAGTCGGTGCAATTATCAGGTCCTTCTTCAGAGCTTGCACTCTTAGGTGTACTTATAAACTTCACGACCTCTAGGTCATCATCATCAACGTGAGCTGCAAATGTCGTTTTCAAAGGAACATCACTAATGAAAGAACCATCTGGAAACATTGATTCCACGTGACCATCAGTATCTCTCCCATCCTTTCGTTTCTCTACTTCAACAGTCGAGATTGTTTCAACAACAAACTTTGACTGCTGATCATAATTAACTGGGCGATTGTTGGGGTTTTCGCACAGAGGCCAACCTTTTCCCAACGCTGTATCCAGAGATAAAGACCTCACAGGTCCCGCACTTTTATCGTTGGTTGCATAAAGTATGCGGGGTTTATGTTGAGTGCCTCTGTTAGTATAAAAGTCGTATGTCTTGGCAGCGGTCACATACACTACCTTAGGTTTTGCATCCATGGAGACAGTCACTGGTAAACTTTTCGCTCTCTTTTTGCTTCTTAACAAAGGCTTTGTATTTTGTTTGTCGCCTTCGTCGGACGTAGAACTATCTGAACAAACCTCACTATCTTTGGCAACACTGTTCCTGTTTTCATCGCTGGTTGTTGCTATACGATTCTTCATCAGGTCCTTGGTTGGCAAATTCCCATCAATGAAATCTTTGGTTAGCGCAACGCTTTGGAATAATACAGCCCCAGATTTAGGTGATCTAAAATACCTGGAAGACCTTGGGGTTGTATCACTCATGCTATCACCCTTTATTATTTGGTTGTAATGCAAAACCTCTTCTTCCTCGTCAGCACCCCTGCTTCTTGATTTATTCTTACATACTTCTTCACAAATAGATGCATTCGTCCCACGTTTACCACCCTGGCACGACACGTCCTCACGGGTAATACATACTTCAACATCTCCTTCACTCGCGTTTGTCGGGTGACTTGGAGAATACGGAGACGTATCGTCTTTAGGGCGTGGGGAACGATGTTCGTCACTTGTCCAAGTTGGGCTGCTGGGAGAATAAAGCTTGCAACCATCATTTTCTATACTGCTGGTGCTGGTGTTGACACAGACTGATGACCCAATGGAGTGATCTCGAGGATCCTCCTCCGAGGATATCTCCATATCGACGTGCTCAAAATCGTCGGTCACCAAATGATGTTCTTTCACATGCGAATTGACATTACAGATAATAAAGGTAGATGCCCTTGATTTAGTACCATCAACATCAGTCGTTAAGTACTGAGCTTGTGTTGCACTCGAGTTGCAAGGTTCTAAGCCTGTCCAACCCGAGTAACATGTTCCAATATCACCAGGTTTGCCTTTTGATGCTATTTCGCTCAACTGAACCTCTTGGCTACTGAATGTTAACCTTACTTCCTCAGTTGTGTTGTTTGTTATGCGTCGAGTCTCTTGGTTTACTTGGGCATCAGCCATGTTATATGAATGCGTATCCACGTGATAACATTCCTGGTCTGTATCTGTGTCATTTACTTCTCCACTGATCTCAGTGTGTTTCTCCTTTCTCGTGTTATCTGACCGATTTCCATCGTTGGAGCAACACACTTCCTGTTGCGTGACACAACCATCCACCATGTTATACACTTTAGGGTCTATCTCATCATGTTTCCGCTCTTCTTTGATAACACCAACTTTATTTAATCTTTTTTTTTCTTGTACTGCGTCGTTAAAACCACTCGTGAAATCATTACTCTCCATATCACAGACCTTTTCTGTATTAACTGTATTCAATCCAGCATTTTCAGAGTTGTGTTTCTTGTCTTTCCTGTTCCAAACGTTATTACTGTTCTCCTCTCCACGCACGATACTTTCCACGGCACAGTGTACTTTCTCTACGTCAGTGGCATCAACCACAACATCCTCAATATTGGTATCCTCTCTGTCAGGGGTATCCTCGCCAACACTTACCTTATTTGACAGGTTTTGTTGTGTGTCATTGATACCAGCGACGCAGACTTGTTCTGTGTTAGTGACATCAAAATCTGCATACTTTACTTGGCACTCCTCACTTCTGGAATTACAAACGTGATCAATATCTCTGTTGTCATAAACCTCTCGTTGTGTGACCTTGGCACCTTCAAGGATGTACACTTCTTCTTTGGTATACGTAACTTCCTGGCATCTGAAGAAACTCACATCATCTTCCAATTCGTTAACTGACAGCATTGCACTTATAACTTTAGTCTTAACCTCACTGTCGCCTTCGATATATTGTGGACTTAACTCACAGCATTCTACTTTGCAGACCTGTTTCTTAAAATGAACTCCTAGGCAATGAATACGGTATTCACTCTCAGAGACGTCCAGCTCCTGTTCTGTGTGGGTAGCATCAACTTGCACTTTTTTCATGGCACATGCTGCCAATATTCCACTGTTTTTACTACTCGACTCCTCCGTGTTATAACCTCCCTGTTTCAAGGCCTCTGCATCGCGTACAATACTGCAAACATCTATTTCCGGGGGTGGGACTTCAGGTCTTGTAGGACTGACGCCAAGTACATCATTACTTAATTCAGAGGTTTTGTGATCTGTTTTTGTAACATCAGGACTACCTTTCTCCGTAATATGATCTTCCTCGCCCCTCTCAACCATAGCATTTTCTGTGTTGTTTAATACCACAGGGTAACAAAAGACTTTGTTTGGTAAGTGTGCCCCTGGTGAAGTCTCTTCTTGACAAGTGCAACTCGTTTGTTGTACACTCTTTTGTAAGTCCTTGTGGCAGACATTACCATCACTGCCCCTTCTAACTTTAGTTAAGGAATTGCTACTTGTTCCAAGCTGGTTTTCGCTTTCTTCGTGAACACCAAAATCCACTGGCAGCCACTCTTCTCGAGCTAAATCCAGTTCAGGTGCATTTTCTTCCTTGTGAGTATGCTGCAAATTGGTTGACATTATTTCATTGCATGTGTCATTTTCCGTGCTGATATTATTTTCTGTCACAGGGCTCTGGTATAATGCGAAATCAAAATTATGAACCAGCTTTTCATCCGGTTCATTTGTGGTCTTCGGTTCGTCCTTGGTGCAATCGTCTTGCATAGCGTTTTCTTCAACGTTCGCTATGAAATCCTCTTTACTCGACCTTTCAAAATCACTTTCATGAACCTCCACTCTGTCGGTCCTCTCTGAGTTATCTGCAATAAAGGTCCAGTTTTTCTTTACATCCACAAAGTCATGGTTCTCTGTTGAGACTTCTTCAGTCCAAGCGTTTTTCTCAACGTAGTCTACATTCTCTTTCGACAAGTCAACACTGCTGTAATCTTCTTCAACCTCGCTCATGTCCTGATCTGAACTGCCTTCGCAGAAGGGAACTGCTAGATGACTGGCGTTGTTGTCAGGGGTAGTGATGTTTTCTTCAGGTGTCCCTCCTACAGTCTCAACTGGTACTTCATTCGTACACCGATCAACCTCAAATGTATTCGGCGATTGCAGATTCTCAGTAGCTACAGGCCTGGCATGCTCCAGGCGACTACTTTCACCTACAGACTTGACACCTTTAAGTGCGACAGAAGTAATACTGCTCGATTTATATTTGCCTTCAATAGAAGCTACTTCTTTACGTTCTGGTCGTCTCAATGGTATCTTGCACTCTGTCAAAGTGACAGCTACGTCATTCAGAAGACGATCTGCTCTCTTTTTGATCGAATAGTCTATGACATGCTCTCTTTGCTGTGGACAACAAAAACACGAGAGCAAATGTCAGTAGATTTGGAAAAAGTGGTTTTAAATACAAGAACTTAGGTTGTCATACTTTATCAGTATAAACAATTAATACACGTAGCAGTAGCCAAATAATGTGATAGGCCTAATCATAAGGCCTGGCACAGTGTTTGACAACATGTGTTGTCATGAAGCTGTTCAACGCTTCTCCACCAAACACAATGTGCAAAACGGTTGTCTTACGTGCAGAAACCTATGTATAGGAGAATCTCACTTTAAAATATTTGCATCATTAGCGAAGTCGATACAGTTTCTGATGGAGTTACAAAAACAATAGCTCTGAATATTGAAAGGACACAGCAAGATTTACCGTCCCAAAGAATTTGAGCGCGATGTATTGAACACTTTTTGCGCGACGCTGGTTTATAAACTTAAAATTTTTACAAAGAATTGATCTCATTATCATGCTTTTATTATCATTATCATTATCATTATCATTATCATGCTTTTTCCACCCAGACAATTTGCAGTTCTGGAAAGGCAATTACTTTTCGAATACTATATCCAGAGCCAAATATTTCACCAACTAGTAAGTTGCACAAGCTCTTTAAATGTTACTAGTCAAATCGTGTCCAGCGTGATACCTTCACTGCGCAAAAACGAAAAAATTTAAACAATGACGTCAGCAAAGTTCGCGTATTGAGAAACTGTACAGAGCGTGGTCACATGACGTCACGATACCCAGAGTGATGTTCCAAAGATAAGATAAACAAAACAAACAAAAGGTGGCCATGTTGGTGTACCGAACCAATCCTGAGAGAGTCGAACAGTTTTCTTATTAAAACACTACCTTTTGTCCCAGTAAATTTACATGGCGGCTGGGCACGTGGGTGAAAACGCTTTTTTCCTGCCATCCGTTATTGCTTGTTCGCACCATAACAAACATTTCTGATGCAACATTCAGGAGGGAGAGAATGG
>JAHPZR010025888.1:0-19612 GCA_019787425.1 Platygyra sinensis
AATGGACTATGTGACAACTGGCAAGTACCGTAAATCACCTACCACTTGAAAGAAGCTGAGATGACAATCACATATGTTTGCGCGCGTGTTTTTATGAGTACTACAGAAATCATAAAACAATTTTATAAGTTCATATGGTTTGGGGGGATTTTGAACCATGTTTGAAGATCCAGAAAAGTTTCACACTTTGTCAAATCACTACTCTCAACCGATCTTTGATGTAGTGGTATCACTTTATCGTTTGATTAAAAACTCGCCCTACGCAATTTCTAAATGGCTTCTTAGCTTTTCTTTAACTTTCATAAGATTTTTGGTTCAAAATTCTTCTAAAATCTAGTTTGGCGAATAGAACCTGTTTTACCTGACAAGTCTGAAGGAAAGAAAAACATTCCAAATGACTTTTGCTCTGTTGTTATTTGACATTTGGACTACGCGTACGATTTAAGGAGGCTCGAAAGGGTTTTTAGCTGCACGTGCGCGCGCAATCTACACACGTCATTACTAAGATGCACGCGACAGCGGAATGAATCAAAATCAGAGAGAGAAGAGTAGAGAAAATAGATCTTGTAACACGTTAATGCAAATGCGAACGGTAAAGCTCTCCCAAATTGGTTTTGGTTACTTTTCTTGTAACCCGTAAAACCATCGTAAGGAAAAACTATCTTCTTGTCACAAAGAATACGTCCGGATGAAAGCCGGTCGTTTCGCACGCGCAGGAACTCGATTGAGCTCGCGTGAACAACTTCGCGCATGCGTAAAGTGGGATCTAGTCGACTTTGACTTTTTCATATTTTCCAACTTCGTGCGCTAATATTTTCGCTTCCAGTCCGTGAATTTTTTTCAAATTTTTGGTCACAACTAAGATCAATCGGATGCGTATATATACCAATTCTTAAAAATTCTGTAGGTGGGAAAAAAATTTAAAATGCAATAGTCGAAAATTACGTTTTTACTTCCTTCTGTCCTACAGAATTTTTCTAAAGTTACATATTTTGACGATCATTCCTAATAACATGTAATATAGGAGTTTGAGAAGATTTCACCGACCCGTTCTCCTAATAACACGATAGCTTTCGATTTTGGGGGTGTAACTGAATGCGTTATATCGTTGCCATGGTAACAAGTTTTCTGGAAAAAATATGATGTAATGATTCTATGACGTTTCATTTATGTCTGTGGTAAATTTCACACTGATACGATAAACCAAACTGTAATTGGAAAAGAATTTGTAAAACTAGTCTGGGGAAGATGAAAACTGTTTCGAGCCACCTTAAACTACGCGTTTTTCATGGGCGAATAGTCAACGAACTAGGGGATTTTGTGTTTTTTGAAGCCTAAATTAAAATGAAGAATAATATTCAGTTTAAAGAGCGGCGCGCGGGTAAAGAGCCTGAGATCGAGATTGGCCTGGTTTGATTTGTTTGTCTTTCGTTGGACTTTTGCGTTGTTTTGCGATCGTTCGTTCTATGAGCTGGGTGGAAAAACGTGGTAAGTGGTAAATTTTGTCCTTTGTTTCTTCGATTTGAAAATCATACGATGAAAAACCATTGCTGTTGACATTTATCGATGCCTTAGGGAAGTATGTGTGACTGCAGGTGCGAAACAAAGCTGCAAGTTGACGGTGTGATTTCAATCTGTTCGCCTTCGGCAACAAAAACGACCTCGTGGTCCCAATTGAATTTGAACACCGTCTGTGGGATTGTTTAGCTCGGCGTCGGCAAACGGCCATGGTTTGTGGTTAGAAAATTAACTCGCCGGCGGGTGTTACTAAACAGAGTAACGAAGTAACGAGAAACCGAGTAACGGAAAAAAAAATCGAAAGGGTCAAAAATCAGGTTTCAAAATCGTTTAAAACGGTAAAACGGTTTGGTTTTGGAGGGAAATCTGTCACCTGAGGTCGCTGAGGTCGAATAACTGAGTTCCGACTTCCGAGCAGACATCAGCTTACGATAATCACGAGTAGAAAGAAGTCTTTTCGGTTGTTACCAAGGTTATGATGATTATGGGAAAATATTTCACATTTCAGGACGGAAGGTCGCACACTGCTTTTCTAAGACATCTGCAACTATTAAGTTTTCATTTTACATTGTGTCTTGATACCTGGCAACATAGAAGTGTTTTTAAAATACTACATACCCGGCAGTCCAAAATTATTCTAGAATTTCCACGGAAAGACTTATCCAATCGTTTTTAAAAATTAGATCTTGTTTAGGAATGTCAAGTGATTTCAATTATAATTTTGGCTTTGTTGTTGAGGAAATTGTCGCGCCTGGGCATACTACAAAATCTCGATGTTTCAACACTTGGAAAAAATTCGTACTCTGACTCCGGTATTGATCAACTCTCATGCAGTAATTTCTACAAAAATTTAAGTTGGAACCCTATGAGAGTGTTCGATATTTGTTCAGAAAGGCGAAGCGCTTCTAAATAAGGTTTCAGCATTTGTTATGGATGAAATCTCTTAGTTTCTTCATACTATTAAAAACATCGACTTACGGGCACGCTTGTTCAAAAATAGATACACGGCAGTCAAAGTTATAAATTCACGAATAATCAATACCTTGGATGTCCACTAAAATGATCATTGAAACCTCCCGTGAGCATTTCAGCATTTCGATCTTAGGTCAGAAAAACGTTAACCGTTTACCTTACAGAGAACTGAGAACTTCGTCGCACCATCGCTAATGCACCTATCATTGTTATGCCCGAGGGGGGGACCACGGGATAGGGTGGGGACTTTGATCGGAAACGAAAATTTGGATTCAAACTTCCTAACCCTTGGGATAAGATTTCAATTCAAAGTTCCCCACCTTGGGGAAGGTTTTGAGTTTAATGTTAGCCACCAGACCGAGAATTTCAAGCCTTATGAAGTAAAGAATGTGTGCTTGTATTTGACAAGACTTTCACTGATCATGCTGCTCCAGTGAAAGGAAGCGGGAAGGTCTGCTCTCTTTATAAAAAATTTACATACTACTAACGCCGCGAAAACAAGCTTCAATTTGACTTTGTTTTCTTTAATAATTTCACTTAGCTGATGAATTCACTGACCCCCAAAATATTACCGCTCACTATATATATTATAGCGTCAAGATATACAACTATTCCAGTTTTTTATGTAGTATCTTAAAGTTTCAATTAAAGTGCACCTAACCCCAAATTTTTTTTTTCGCTTAAATAAATCTTTGCACCTTTTCGAAACGCAGTGCGCCTTTTTAAACTAAATCTTGACTTTTTTATAGGCTGCAAAAGTTACGAAACCTATCCATCACCTGTTGCACGACCGAGCTAGTAAGGGGCATGGGTCTATTCCTTGGTTGACGTCACAGACTGATTTGCATCGTATTAAGTCTTTGTAAACATGCATGCAAAGAAGTTTGTCACATCAACCCAGGAATAGACCCATTCCCCTTACTTGTTCGGTAGTGGAACAGACGATGGCCATTTTTCTAACTTTCACCGCCTGTAAAAAGTCAAGATTAGGGCTAAAAAGGGGCAAAAAGGCGCAATGCATTTCATACAGGTGCAAAGAGTTATTTAAGTGAAAAAATATTTTGGGGTTAGGTGCACTTTAAGAGCGTTTAAGTTTGTCCTCGGTCTTCACTTTGAAGTTATTGTTGACCCTCTTGCTGTAGTTTTATGTGATATTACCTATGCTATACCTGTTGTTTATGCCAAAAACAAAAACAGTTGCGATCCGGTTTTAATGGTTGCGTGGCCGAGTGGTTAGAGCGCCGGATTTGAAATCCGTAAGTCCCGGGTTCAAATCCCGTTCTGACAGCTAGCTGATGTTGATCTCGGAAGCCCTGAGTTCAACTTCTCGGCTACGCTTGTAAATAGCCAACTGGTCTGCCTCCCGCCAGTTGGGATTCTTAACCTAATTATGTTTATTTGAATATTAATTTGTCATTGTTTGTTTACATTGGTCCTGAAAAGCCCCGATGGGGAGTGTCCAATTACGTATACATACATCACAGGCAGACCACTCTATGTGTTCGTGGTTTAATATAGAGAATCTATGAGGGTTATGAATAAAGCTCTGAAAATTGCACATCTAAATCTCATCTCAGTCTGAATATCCCAATAAAGTTAAATGAAACCTTAATCGACTCATGCATGGTGTTTTTTCGCCTTCTTGGTCCGTCTAAAGCGTCTTATAGCGAAATTACTTTTGGCCGGTGACGGTTAAGACAAGAGAGGGAGACAAGGCTTACAACTTAGCGGCCGTCAGCCGGGACCTCCTCCACTTCAAACTGGAATTAACGCAAAAATACTGAAAATGTGACCTGAATGGCGACGGATCTTGATAGATGAGTTTTTTCTCTATCTCTTCGCCGAATTTGAGCTTCATCCCTCCAACAGTTTCCGAGAAAATCGACGCTGAAGTCACAAATACAGCTTTCTTAATATGATCGGTGCCAAGCTCGGCGACCAAAGGAATTCAAGTAATGCAGGCCGTTTCAAATCTACCAATCAGCGCTTGGCTTCCCGCAATTTTTTTGGCTTCCCGCGAGAAAACCGTGCAAAGCCAGGCGCTGATTGGTAGATTTGAAACAGCCTGCATTGCTTGAATTCCTTTGGTCGCTGAGTTTGGCACCGATCATATTAAGAAAGCTTAAGACGGAATCCGTCAGACGTTGGAGTAACAAGTGGACAAAAATCTTGTACCAAGATTATTTACCTTGTATTGCAAACTTCTGTGGGGCACTTTTAATTATCTTCTCAAAACAATTCATTTCTAGCAACACCAATCGTCGAAAACGCATGTTGAACTTCGTATGAAACGCTTAAAAGTTTTGGTAAAATGAAACTGATGATGGAATTTTGCCTGTGTTTCCACAAAATCATTGAGCTTTGAAATTTATTTTCTCTCGTTCCCGTGGGAAATTATTTTTCGGTGTTATTTCAGGCAATTATTTTTGTATTTAGCTTTAAAAAAATGTAAAAATGACTGTAAAATATTTAAAATTACTCTGGTACAGATTTTTGTCCACTAAAACCTGAAATTGCTCCATCTTCTATCGGATTTTGTCTTAATTTGTGACTTCAGCATCGATTTTCTCGGAAACTGTTAGAGGGATGAAGCTCAAATTCGGCCAAAAGATAGAAAAAACTCATCTATCAAGATTCGTCGCCATTTAGTGAGATTTTTCAGCATTTTTGTGTTAATTCCAGTTTGAAGTGGAGGAGGTCACGGCTGACGGCAGCTAAGTTTCAAGCCTTGTCTCCCTCTCTTGTCGTACAACTGTAACCGTCACCGGCCAAAAGTAATTTCGCTCACTTATGTCCAGGATTGAACGCAGTTACAAATTTTGCGATTTTTCGTTAAACTCTACAAGAAATACAAAAATCTGCTGCCTCAACGATCGTTCGGTACGTTGTGCTGAAATTTACAATTTTATGCTAATCGACCAGCAAGCACCGGCTTGCGGATTTTACAAAATTTACAAAATTTACGATTTTTTGCTACCTTCACGATTTTTCAATAAGTCATTGTGAAATTTGCGATTTTTTGCACTTCTTTGTAATGCAAATTCCACCTACTAGTGCCTACCAGCGGATTTTACAAAATTTGCGATTTTTTCGCAGTTAACATAACACAAAAGGACCGCCAAAGACGACAAGCATGTTTTTGTTCTCTCTGGAACGATTTAGCGGGACGAAAATATGTTACTACCGCATACATGCAACACACAAAACAAGATAACAAGCTGTATGTTTCTCTCGTTCTAAGACGTTTGTTGTTGACCGAGTATCGTATTAAAAACGGGTTAAGGGGAAAGTGAGCGGAATGATATGAAATTAACATGACGCAAGCAAAACATAACACGAGATAAGCGTTTCTTGTTCCTTGAGTATCTATTCCAGCTTCTACTAAGCGTGCGTGTCAATAGAAAGATAAAACGAGAGGAGAGGAGAATATTCCATTCCACTGAACACACCTTTTATTAACCGTGTAGCGAAGCACTCATTCAACAAGTAAGCTTCTTATTCTAAAACGCTATCAGCGATATTTTAGCGAACGCCTGTCTTTAGGATTAAAAAGCGCGCCAGGAAAATATTCCACCATTCGACAAACACGTGGCGTATTAGATTATTGTAAAACTCCTCCAACCTTAGTTAAAGCCAGTGTCGGGAAAAGTCACGACCGATGTGAGATTAATGAAACACAAGAACGGACAACATATTGTCATGGTTCGTTCTTAAAGCGTTCGTTCTATGCAGAATAAAATGAGCATCGAAAGCATACTTTGGACAAGTATTTCCCAGCCTGCGTCGCAGATGCAACCTACATACATCAGTCTAAAGCGTCTTAAAGCTATGTTTTATTTTAGCGTGCGCCAATCTTTGGCGGAAGAAAAATATTCCACCATTCTACAAACTCGTCGCAACGTATAAAGATTGTCCTAAAACTACTCTAATCAAGCGAGCTTTGGGAAAGGTCACAAAAGAGTAATTCATTATATGACATAAACCTACCGTTTTAAAGGACATTTCGCGACTCTAACATGGCTACATGCCTGTTGATAAGGAAAGGTCAGCGGTATGACCTTCGGACGCCATGTTGCTTATTCCCTTAGTGTTTCCTTCCTTTTTCTTAATTTTGTGCATAATGACTGTGTATATCGGCATACCTATGAAGTGTTTGTACTAGGGACCATCCGATTGCTTGTAAGTAATCGCTTTGTCGATTTACTTCCACTTCGTTGCCTTTAATTTCAATTTCTTACGCGTTTACACCCTCCATATTTGTAGTTGCAGAAATCATCATACCTATCTGAATGCTGCATTCTTTATTGGCAACCTTCATTAAAAGGCTATGGAAACTTCACTTCAGAGAAGTCTATATTAAGTGGCTACCCTGTTTTGCGTGGACCTGTGAGTTTAATAGTAAATACTAAAGTTCGTGTTGGAAGTACTTTGCAAATTTGCAGAAAGCTTCCGTGGAATAACCTTTTTTGCAAGTTGTAATCCATGAGAACTGAAAAACGCAACTTAAAAAGAGTTCTCCGAACGTCCATGCCCCTAGTAAAGGACATTCCACTGTTGCAAACAGTCAATAATCATGAAATGTTCATACTTTCAGGGTTCTCCCTAAATTTTTGAGTAGAAGAGAGAATAAAATGGAGTAGCCGGCAGAGGGATTTCCGCCATTTTTCACGTGTTGGAATACAGAGTACAGTGTATGTTGTCTTACATGGAGTGCTTTTCGTCGGTAACCACTGCCTCGCAATCTGAGCCTGTTTCGTTTTTGCTGAACGTTCAATCGATGTCTGCAAGCAGATTCAAGCGTGGCGAAATTCTCGACGAAACTTTCAAGTTTATTCAGTCAAAAACATTTTTTGGACACTTGGCTCTTTAAGGAAAACTTTATTTATTTCCGAATGTATTTACCCAAGGGAAAGCAGGCGTCGCAAATGGAAAAGTTGCCGTTGGATGCAAAACAAAGTACTTGTTTTTTACTTTTTTATTTGGATCTGAGTAGCCGGCGCGCCCAGGACGACTAGCCGGCGATTTTCGCCGGTCGCCGGGGCTTACGGAGATCTCTGTACTTTTGGTTTAATTGACCTTGCTTGTCCCACTAGGGATGAAGCGAATAATTTGAATGGAATTCTAGTTTGATGTGGGGTGAGGGTGAAATGTACTTCACTTTAATGTTTTGGTTTATCTTACATTTACTATTCAGGCCTATCAAAAGATACATAAGATATAATCCATGCTTTTGTGAATTGACCTACATGTAGATATTACAGTTTGGGTTATTTTCATCAAGGACTTTCATCTGACCCTTTGAAAAATTTCCTTCGATTTCATTGATGGGCTAGCGAATTCTCATAAATATCGCAGTTTCCCTAAATTTCGTTGACTTTGTGTTTGGTATTGCGAATTATCATAAATTTCGCACTTTTCGTAAATTTCGTAATTTTCATAACTTTCGATGGGCCTTCCCTGCAACCCCGTGAATAAATTTCGTTGATTTTGTAAGTGGTATTGCGAATTATCGTAAATTTCGCAGTTTTCGTAAATTTCGTAATTTTTGCAATTTTCGTAACTTTCGATGGGCCTTCCTGCAATCCTGTGAATATATTTTGTTGATTTTGTAAGTGGTATGGTGAATTATTGTAAATTTCGCAGTTTTCGCAAATTTCGTAACTTTCGATGGGCCTTCCCTGCAACCCTTGGAATAAATTTCGTTGATTTTGTAAGTGGTATTGTAAATTATCGTAAATTTCGCAGTTTTGGCAAATTTCGTAGTTTTCGTGACTTTCGATGGGCCTTCCCTGCAACCCTTTGACTAAATTTCGTTGATTTTGTAAGTGGTATTGCGAATTATCGTAAATTTCGCAGTTTTCGTAAATTTCGTAATTTTTGCAATTTTCGTAACTTTCGATGGGCCTTCCTGCAACCCTGTGAATATATTTCGTTGATTTTGTAAGTGGTATGGTGAATTATTGTAAATTTCGCAGTTTTCACAAATTTCGTAATTTTCGCAATTTTCGTAACTTTCGATGGGCCTTCCCTGCAACCCTTGGAATAAATTTCGTTGATTTTGTAAGTGGTATTGCAAATTATCGTAAATTTCGCAGTTTTGGCAAATTTCGTAGTTTTCGTGACTTTCGATGGGCCTTCCCTGCAACCCTTTGAATAAATTTCGTTGATTTTTTAAGTGGTATGGCGAATTATCGTAAATTTCGCAGTTTTCGTAATTTTCGCAATTTTCGTAACTTTCGATGGGCCTTCTCTGCAACCCGTTATATATTTTTCGTTGATTTTGTAAGTGGTATGGTGAATTATCGAAAATTTCGCAGTTTTCGTAAATTTCGTGACTTTCCATAGGCCTTCCCTGCATCCCTCTGAATATATTTTGTTGATTTTGTAAGTGGTATTGCGAATTATCGTAAATTTCGCAGTTTTCGTAAATTTTGTAGTTTTCGCAATTTTCGTAACTTTCGATAGGCCTTCCTGCAACCCTGTGAATAAATTTCGTTGATTTTGTAAGTGGTATGGTGAATTATCGTAAATTTTGCAGTTTTCGCAAATTTCGTAATTTTCATGACTTTCGACGGGCCTTCCCTGCAACCCTTTGAATATATTTCGTTGATTTTGTAAGTGGTATTGCCAATTATCGTAAATTTCGCAGTTTTGTAAATTTCGTAGTTTCGTAATTTTCGTAGCTTTCGATGGGCCTTCCCTGCAACCCTTTGAATAAATTTCGTTGATTTTGTAAGTGGTATGGTGACTTATTGTAAATTTAGCAGTTTTCGTAAATTTCGTATAATTTTCGCAATCCTTGTAACTTTGGACAGGGCTTCCCTGCAACCTTTTGAATAAATTTTGTTGATTTTGTAAGTGGTATGGCGAATTTTTGTAAATTTCGCAGCTTTCGTAGCTGCGTTCAATCCTGGACATTACTCATTTCGCTATAAGACGCTTTAGACGGCCCAAGAAGGCAAAAAAACACCATGCATGAGTCGATTAAGGTTTCATTTAACTTTATTGGGATATTCAGACCGAGATGTGATTTAGATGTGCAATTTTCGGAGCTTTATTAATAACCCTCATAGACTCTTTACATTAAACCACGAACACATAGGGTGGTCTGCCTCTGCATACATACATACAACTGCTGCACTTGATTAACCAACAGTCACAAAAAGACAAAAGAATAGTATGAAAAAAGTATGAATAGCAATAACATGAAAATTCGGTAAGACTTTGGAACGGAAACAAAGTAGCTGTTTACTAATACATAAATATTTAAAAAAAAAATGGTTTGTTAAAGTCCTTTCTTTCCTCCATTTTAGTACAACTGGAAAGTTTCAACTTCTGGGAATTCTTGGTACTTTCAAGATGGCGGAACATTCGTATCCAACCTCCCCGCTCGCTTTCATTTTACATTGATCAAATTTCCCGATCCCGGGGCAAACATTTATATTCAAAGATTGCTAAAATTCCCCACGTGGGGTGCGCAAGGACGTTAAAAGTCCCCACTTCGGGCCTAACATTAATAGCTGCATAAGCCGTTTAAGGAAAGTACGTTTAATAGCTTACAGTACAGCACTGACAGTAACTTCATCGCTGCCATCGCTGACTTCCTTTTGGCGCGAAAATTAATAACACCATGTGCAACTTTTGTCACGCAACTGAAGTGTTACACCGGATCCATATTTCCCTGTCGCGTAGTTTCGTCACCGAACGCTTAAGCGGGTTGTTATAGCTATTTGTACTAGCTTGGTGAGGCAATTATCAAGACCAAAAAAAGGCTTGGTATTCCTACACCGACATCTCAACAGGTTCTGGTGGAAAAAAGGGAAGAACTTGTGATTGCCGGGTACTGGTAAGGTGATGTAGTTTTTGAAAAAACATACCCGTGAGTCAGGCAAAGTTCGTACAATTGCAAAACCAAAACATTGGAAAAACGCGTTTGGTGTTTCCGACCATATAGATCGAAATGCTGAAATACTCTCAGGAGGTTTCATCGATCTGGTTTTAATGGATATTGATATTGAATGTATTGAGTATTAATGAATTTTGACTGCCGGGTAAGTTTTTTGAACAACCGTGCCCGTGAGATGAGGTTTTTTAATATAGTATGCCGAAGCCAAGAGAAGTCGTGCACAACAAAATCAAAGTATCACTTAGAATCGCTTCGCATTTCTGAGTAAGTAACCAGGCTTCCAACTTCAATTTTTCTATGAGATTTGACACCGGAGTCAGAGTACGAATTTTTTCTAAGTGTCCAAACATCGATGTTTCCTAGTATTGTACGGGTCCGCAAATGATCCCAGGACCGCAAATGATCCCTAAATTGGACCGGAAATGATCCCCGATGAGGATCGCAAATGATCCCGACTAAAAAATAAGAAATGGCATGGACTTAATAGATGACACCCAAACATTGGTTCTTATCCCTTACTTTCACAACGTTTATCATTTTACATGAAATATTCCACTGTTAGTTTTTCCTGTTTTTTGAAGGACGTAGATAGACACTATTAATTCTTTACATACCTGTAAAAAAAAAAACAATAAAATTTCATTGCCCTTAGAAATTAAAAGTTCATTTCGGCTTTTTTCCATAAAAATTGTACCCAGAGCAGCAGAAAATTTTTCCGTCCTGGCATTCTTGGGTGATAGGCCGACTGCCCCTGACCAGGGAATATCGAGAAGGGCACTGGTTTCCAGAATAAGAGTGTTTGACCAGGGGTTTAAGATCATCTGAACTTTGTCACCGCGGTGTGAGCTGCGTCTTAAGCGTGTTCGTAAAAATGGCTAAATTGCTTTTTCTACTAATCATTGTTGTTCTTGCGATGGTATCATTTGTGAACCTCCTTGGAGGAAAAAAGAGGTAAATCTGCATCCTGATCTAATATAGCATTGATTGACTCCTTCACATGCACTCATTGTCGTTAATGCGTTCTTTTAAAACAAAATACCAGTCGCCATTAGTGAATTCCTCGCTAGGCAAAAACTTTATTCTTGCCTGAAAATTTAATAGATCTACGTAGGTACGATTTTCACTCGATGATGGACTGCCATACATAATCTGCTGTCTCCTGTTTGCGCGCTAGGTCTGTCCCGATTGCGCTGGAAAAATCGCCAAAAAGTGCTCGAACAGTGCTGTACGGGCCCGCAAATGATCCCGGGCCGCAAACGATCCCTAAATTGGACCGCAAATGATGCCGGACCTGAAATGATCGCCATACAGTAAAAACCCGCGAGTAAAAACCTAGAAAATTAAGAACCTCCTGGCAGAAATTTGCTACTTTAATACTCCAAAATATAAGTACCTGTTTAGCCAAAAAAATTCCAACAGGTTCTTATATGTGGGGTTAAACTATTTTATTTATAATCTTTTACCAAAAAGGTTGTCTTTAGAGATCAAAAAATTGCACAGTGAAACTAAAAATGCACAATGTATGTTAAATGTGAACTGTTGTTATAAAACAATTCTGCTACAATTAAAAGAATGTATCATTTGGGAACATATGTTGTGGTTCAATGTTCAAATCAGTTTGATTTTTTGAAACTGGTTTATCTTTTTGAAACTGGTTTTATTTTTTTGAAACTGGTTCCTTCTTGATTATAAGCATTTATTCTATAAAATAACAGTTTATAATGAAGAACAAACCATATGTTATACTATTTTCTACTCCGTAAAAATTAAGAACCTAGTTAAGAACCTACTTAGCCTAAAATGCCAGTAAGTACCCCAAAATATGAAAACCTGTTTTGCCAAACTCTAAAAAAGTAGGTTCTTACACGCGGGTTTTTACTGTATTGGACCGCAAATGATCCCGATCAAAAAAAAAGGAGTGGCATGGATTTATGTTATAGCATTTAAAAAATATATTTCATAGTTTCTGCTTTGTTCTTCGAAGGGTATAGATCGTTTTCGCTGTCACGCAATAAAAAAAAAATTAAAAAAAATCGAAAACCAGCCAATGGAAAAAGCTAAGATAATGTGATGTATGTTGTGGAAGATAACTATTAATATAAGACACTTCTCCAAGTTTTGGGTCTGTGCGTGTCCCCAAACTTCAGATATTCGTCGTAAATGTTTCCCGGGCCGCAAGAAATTTACAGGGCCTAGTATGAAAACGCCATGTTCGTGGACAACTGTGTACAGCAACATTTGGCTATTTGGGCTTCTGGTTGTCAGTACTAAACAAACAAACATTTACATAAGCACTTTTCCTAATGCTCTAACTTCTAAAAAGGCCCAAAATCATGAGATAAGGATATATTTTTTAGCAAAATCGATCGTAGCCTTTTGTCATGCAACTTTCAAAATGCTCTAGTTTCCAAAGGAAGCAAGCTAGTTGTAAAAGGATATAAATATACCGCCTCTTATGCCTGATGAGGATATAAGCACGTCATGTGAAAACGATCTATTGACTTGGAAGTCTAAGGAATACACATACTCGAAAACATTCTTGAAATCCTGGTAGCAATAGTAGTCATCAACTAACAAACAGCTAATTGTCAAAACGAAGCTCAAGCCTTGGCCTTGTTTGGTCATGAAGCTGAACTTCATAACTATAGCTTGGAATTTTGGCTTCTTAGAAAACTCAGGTAGTCATTCCCGAGGAATTAGTATAGGAAATAGCACGGTTTCTAGGGGTATTTGGGATAAATACCGCGAGTGATATTTCAAAATTCACCAAAATATCACGAGCCGCCGCGGCGAGTGATATTTGGGGAGTTTTGAAATATCACGAGCCGGTATTTATCCCAAATACCCCGAAGAAACCGTGCTATTTTTTGTTTATACTACAAGGCAAAGAAATTTCGCACTTTATGTAACACACATTTTTATTTCGTCACGCGCAATTGATTGGGTTTACAACAACATGTGATTAAACATGTGATCGCTCAAACATCACATAACTTTGGATAAAACTGTACTCGAATGTCTGGAAGTCTCGGTTCTAAAGGGTGGAAGTTTTTAAAAGGTTTTCAACAATCAAAGTTTAGCAATCACCTGCAATCGGTTCTGCCTGTGGAACATTGCCCCTCGGCTCGGGAAACTTTTGGCTGAGCTGGTAGTTGATGGTTACTTGACAGCCGTGGAAATTGTTGATTGTCATCAACTGCTCTTCGTTCATCATCAGCGTGTTTTCCACAGCAGAGGAAAGGCCAACATTTTGAAGAGGACGGCGTTGGTTGGACGTGCTTGCCTGACCGGCTGAGCTTATGATTGATGAAATAAGCCGTTGTTCATTCTCATCGCCTTCTTCGTAGTCGGCTAAAGAGCGCTCGTTTGTATGGCCAGTGACGCCAATAATTGCGGAGCGAGGTTGGTTGGCAGCTTAAAGTTTCTTCACCAGCGTTTTGCGTGCACTGTGGTTTGTGAGCCTTTTATCTTCAATCTCGGCCTGAGCAGCCATAGATTTCATGAAGGAATTAATGCTGTGGATCCCCATTCTCTGTCACTTATACCACACTTGAGACTTCGGGCGCTCTATGACCGAGAGGTAAAATGGCCCATTACTTTTCAAATCTTCGGGTCTGTGTGACAGGAACGTCTTCAAAAGCTTGACTGGACATCTTGGCCCACCAGTTGCAAACATTTTTGGTTGAACAACTCCTCGTTTTTTGCGAAGGCCGCCCTGACGCGTTTTTGTGGGGTTTTCTTCGTACGTGATGTACTCGACGCCATTGTCGTCTTTGCTGAATGAAAAATCCTCCACATACATGTCGTGGTGCTCCTGGCAGCCTCGTAATCCGAAATGCTGCGTCAAAACAAACCACATTGTGGCTATTAGGGACTTCGGAGACTGGCTGCCAAGAAGCCCTTTGGACCACAACAGCTCTTCATCTTCAGTGGTTAGTGCCTTTGATGCACGGGGACGTTTGCCATAGCCCTGTTCACGGAGGAAGCGAGCTTTCCGTTCGAGTACTTTGCGACTGTTGACAAACTCTCTGTCCTTGGCAATGGAAATGTTGCTGCCTACTTCTTTTAAATGACGGTCAAGGGAAGCTATCATTACCCGCAAACTGTCTGGCTCGTAGTCTGAACCATCCTTCTTTCTCATCTCGGCGAAAAACCTTTGAAGCTTCTGGTCAAGTTCCTTGGCTTCGTAGCTTACAATATCCGGACTGTATCCTTTTTCTTCAGCCCATGTCGTCCAAACAGCAAGCCAGGTCTTAGTGCTTTTCTTTGTGTTCGAATTTGTGGCACTTTCCTTAAACTGTTGCAGTTCTTTCGCGTCAAAATCGGGAAACCTGTCCGCCATTGTTTTAAAATTAGAAACAATCATTTCTCAGTTACCATGGAAACTGGCGTAATTTTTACATGTAAGTATTTCAAATTTGGCTTAAATACTACTTGTTTTAGCCAATCACATTTTAGAGATTTCTTAGCCTGTAGTATAAAAGCAAAAATACGACCAAGAAAAAAATACAAAATCAATTTGTTCAAATTTCCAGTGCTACACACTAGGTGTTTTACAGAGTGTTGAAGTGTTGTAGCTTTGGAAGTCTACTCAGGTGACAGCTTCATCTGTCACAGTTCTTCATGGTTCTCCCATGCTTAGGATGAGTGGCGTTAATGGCCGTTAAAATGTTATTTAACTATAACACCGAAATATCAGTGTTTAACAAAAGAGGATATGTAGTGTATGTTGCACTGATCATAATTTTATTGAGAATTGCAAAGAAATGCAAGCCAAGCCGTGTTTTGATGCCTGATTGAGTGGTGTATTTCACGACGTAGTTAGCGACAAAATTTAGTCGAAAGTATTAACAAAGCAAGTTGTGAGCCATTATAATTATAAGATGGCTTAAATAAAAATATCGATATTCACGTACGCCAATTCCCTATCCACCCTATTCCACAATCCATGCCATTCCTTATGTTTTGATCGGGATCATTTGCGGTCCAATATGACGATCATTTCCGGTCCGGGATCATTTGCGGTCCAATTTGGGTATCATTTGCGGTCCTGGTATCATTTGCGGACCCGTACAGTGCTCTATTTCTGTAAAATGTCTTTGAAATGTAGACATAGTGCACGAAAGTTTCTCGCAGTTACTTTATTATTATTATTATTATTATTATTATTATTATTATTATTATTGTCGTCGTCGTCGTCGTTGTTGTTGTTGTTGTTGTTATTATTATTATTATTATTATTATTATTATTATTATCCAACGGCACTTCGCAGAGTACAAATAATGCTTAAGACGAGTACAAATATCACGCGGTATTTGTACTCCAGAGGACCGGTTAGACATGTTTCCTGCCGTTGACCAATCAGTTAGCAGGTTAGCTGGATTTCCCGCGCCAATCTCCATTGCGCTCCGCATACTTCTGTCACGCATTCCCTGTAAATAAATATCCACGAAATTCGCTCGCACAAGCATACCAATAGGCCATTTTACAGTTGTGTGCTTAGTTACCTGGCCATGAATGCAAGTGAGGCTGGAGGTGACCTTGCTTTGATACAGACCTCTCAGCTTTTCTCATGTAAATGCCAACTAGTTAGCATAACAACAACTTGATTTGCACAATAAAAGCAGAGAGGTCTGTATCAAAACAAGGTCAACTCCAGCCTCGCTGCCATTCAGAGGCCAGGTCACCAAGCCAACAACTATGAAATGGTCTATTTGGCTTGTTGGATAATAAATTTCTTATTAGACGTTTTGTTGTGTAGTATCGCTGAGAATTTTTACTCGTCGCTTGTATTTTGACTCGCCGTACGGGCTCGCCAAAATACGGCACAACTCCTAAAGATACTCACCGATACTACACAACAAAACGTCTAATAAGATATATTTACTATTATTATTATTATTATTATTATTATTATTGTCATTGTCATTGTCATTGTCACTGTCACTGTCACTGTCACTGTCACTGTCACTTGCACTGTCACTGTCACGGTCACGGTCACGGTCACGGTCACGTTCACGGTCACGGTCACGGTCACGGTCACAGTCACGGTCACGGTCACAATCACTGTCACGGTCACGGTCACGGTCATGGTCATGGTCACGGTCACGGTCACGGTCACTGTCACTGTCACTGTCATTGTCATTGTCATTGTCATTGTCATTGTTATTTTTATTGTTATTGTTATTGTTATTAAAGAGAAAGAACAACAACGTGATACTGAAATCCCATCCCAAGGTCTCCATAACTTCAAAGTTATTATTATTGTTATTGTCATTGTCATTGTCATTGTCATTGTCATTGTTATTGTGGTTGTTATTGTTATTGTCATTGTCATTGTCATTGTGGTTGTTATTGTCATTGTCATTGTCATTGTCATTGTCATTGTCATTGTCATTGTCATTGTCATTGTCATTGTCATTGTCATTGTCATTGTCATTGTCATTGTCATTGTCATTGTCAGTGTCATTGTCATTGTCATTGTTATTGTGGTTGTTATTGTTATTGTTATCGTTATCAAACATTTAGCTAAATACGAAGTCACGAACCAATCCAAATCGATTGTTCCCACGGTTAAAAGGACCATAGCTCATAGTTCGTGCATTTTCAAAACCACAGTCAGCCAGTCAGACAACAAGGTGAAATTATTCAGAATCATAAAAATATAATTGACAGCTTTACTGAAAACAAAATATTGCATTAAACTGAAGGAAATTCTGAAAATGTGCTGAAATGTTTCTCCAAAAGTGAAAAAATGCTCAAATTCTGCTCAAAAGTCAATTAAGTGCCCTAGAGTGCATGTTAGAAACACAAAATAGTGCTCCAAATTCGAACAACTGCCGCTGAAAAAGTGCTCAGGGCAATCGAGACAGACTCTCAAATTTAGCGTTACCCAGAGTTAGGGATGTCTGGTTACGCAATTTTTAACCGCGTTAAAGTTTTGAAACTCCAGCAGATCATGGGCGCCGGGTTGTAAAACCTTGCAGCTCCAGTTCAGCTATAGGGAAATAAAAACTCTCTGAAGAACACCTGTGAAGGAGTGATCCTTGAGGCTGATTATTCTGTGCTCAAGTACTTTATCAGCTACAGTGATCCCGAGACACTTTAGAGCAAAACGGGGTGGTTTAAAGTAGTTGATGTTACCTCGGTAACAAAAGAAGTTGAAAACGACCGGCAGCAAAAAGCAAAAAGTGGCAGTGGCAGAAGAAATGCTACTTGCACAGGCCATTACGCCGACAGCGAAGTGAGCAAGAACAGACGATGCAAGTTGGTTAGAAACCAGAATCGCTAAAATAATCTCCTCGCAAAAACTCAATAGTGACACGGTTAACATGTATTTTGAGCTATCTGAGAAACAATGGAGCCTTTGGAGAAGAGAACTGGGGATTTGCAAGCTCCTTCTTTTATATCTTTGATTGCATCGACCGGTCGAAACATCTACATACTCCAAACTTATAGGAAACAACACTCTGTGGGAGTATGAACAACTAATGGTTCCAGTACATATTCCTACTGAGAGCCACTGGCTGCTGGTCCTTATAAGTGTTCTTTATGCCTTTACATTTACGATTCCGCTAGATGCACTACAGCAACGTACCAAACAATTATTGATGCCATCAAAGAAGGATTTATTAGAAACGAGCTTCAGTGGCTTTCTGATGAGGAAACTCTCTTCCAGGAAGATAACTGGGACGAGTCTACACTTCAATGTCTCAAGCAAGAGAATGATTCCGACTGTGGTGTATTCACATGTCTTTTTGCAAAACACTTACTGTTGTCGAGAGGCAACCGTTCCGGCCTTAATCTCAACGGAGAGCCTTGAGATGAAATGGCGAGCGATTTATCTTGCGTCAGCTTTGCGCACTGAAAACGATTTACCCGAGGTTTTCCAGTGGATGGCAGACTGTCAGCAAGCTTCTGACAATACCATGCAGCGAATCCCCAAAACCTGTAGGATAAAGAAGTGGAAAATGCAGGACTTGCTTATCGCCATCCCGCAACCCCCAAAGATGGCAACTGTTTGATTCATGTAATGCATGACCAGGTAGTTCACCTCGAAAGAGTATCTCAGAGTGCCACAAAACTACGCTCTGGCCTGGTGAATTATCTCAGAAATTATCCAGCCACTCCGGATGATCTCATTTCAGTGAATTTATTAATCTCGGAGCATGGGACACTTACCTGCGAAGAATGGCTATGGATGGTGAATGGGGTGACTGGATTGCTTTATGGGGCCTAATCAACATGCTGCAAATCCCGTAGCGATCAAGCTTAGAAGAAACGGGATTGAAAGTCATCTATCCCGCTGATTGTCAAAACGAGGCGCAAGCCACTGGAGATATGGCCTTACTTGGCCATGAGGCTGAGTTTCATTATCATAGCCTGGAACCAATGGCTTCTCAGAATGCCAACTAGCCACTGTCGAGGAATTAAAGCAAAAGTATGGCCAAGGAAAAAATCACAGAAGAAATTTGTCCAAAATGTGGACGAAAATTCATTTTGAAAGCAGTGGAACGTTGCAGTACTACTCTGATGATAGCGTTTTTTGTAATAGTTTCTTAAGTCCGTTTATAAAGGTGTCACTCATAGCATCATGGTATGACAGAAGTAACAAAAAGACGCCAGTTGTAAGCCATAATTTAAGATGGTTTTTAAGAAACGTGATTGCTATTCACCCCAATTCCCTGTCCTCACCATTCCCTCATCCATGCTATTCCTTATTTTTCAATCGAAATCATTTGCGGTCCCCATCAGGGATCATTTCCGGTCTGGGATCATTTGCGGACCCGTACAGTATGCCCAAGCTCGAAAATTTCCTCAACCACGAAGCCGAAATTATAATTGAAATCGCTTGAAATTTCTAAGGAAAGACCTACAGAAGGATTAGATGACTTTTTCCGTGGAAATTCTAGAATAATTTCAGACTGTCGGTTATGTAGTATTTTAATAACAATTCCCGGCTGCCGGGTATCTAGACACAATGTTTTATTTAACTTTTAGTTCTGAGCTTATGGGTCGTAAAGCTTGCTTTGTGAATTAGTTTTTTTAGTTCCTATTTATATATCAATACTAAAAGAACGATTAAAATCGATTCTACGTATTTTTAAAAGATTTGAGAATTTTTGACCCTTCGAAATTTTTTCTTGTTACTCGGTTTTCCGTTACTTCGTTGGTTACTCGTTACTTCGTTGCTCTGTTTAGTAACCCCCACTCGC
>JAHPZR010025889.1:0-10000 GCA_019787425.1 Platygyra sinensis
AAACTACAACTTGTTGAGCTCCCAAAAAATCGTAAAAACTCAGTTCAATAATCAGTTCACTCAATTTCAATGTCACTGTCTCCTTCGTGATCAGAATCACGCGTTTGTACCGACGATTAAAATGTCTGTCAAAAAGATTATAAAATCTGATTTGCACGATTGCCTTTGGAGCTTGTGAGGTGCAAAGCAAAACTTGCAGAAACTTCTATCCCTCTCGTGCTCGAAAAAAAAGGTTTGAAAGGTTCCAAACCTCTTGACAATTCGTTTGAATATATATTTTTTTAAAAAATCAACATCTAAAACTAAACTAAATATTTATTTATTCTCATCCGCTTTTTGAGTGGGCTTATTACCTCTGCTTAAAGGCAGCACATTAACTCAACTACCTTTTAGGTAGACTAGTTTTTTGTTAAATATTCGAATAAACGCCGCACCCAGGGTGCGGCGTTTATTCGAGGGCGGCGTTTATTAATATTTTGGCTCTCAGGTGCGGCGTTTATTTGAGCGCGGCGTTTATTCGAGGGCGGCGTTTATTCGAGGAAATACGGTAATAGTCTTTTCAAAACAAATCAGTTTTCCATTTTCCACTGTCACTGGTCCTCATCTGATTCATCACCAGAATCTCTTATCAAATTTCTTAAATTCAGAAGATCAACTAATTTATTGATGTCGTTACCACAGGCTAAATCAACAATGTCAGTCGGCATTCGGCTTAAGTGAGATGGATTAGGCTGCACCCCTCCTGTACTTGTCATATACCTTAAGACACCTTTAAACTCATCATCATCATCATCACTGATGGACATGGAAGGATCACTAAGTGCATCCCATGTGAAAAACAAGGGGTCTGTTTGAGCCCCAAATGGATTAAAATCAATCAGTAAAACCTTTTGACCTGCACACCTGTAAACATCAAACGTGTAAGAACAGTCAGGAAATTTATGAGCAATTTTGGTCTTGAAAAAGTTTGCTATATCACTACAAATCTCACGTTCATTTTGTTCAATGAATTCATAACAGCTTGCAGTGTCTCTCTGGGAGATTGCTATCAGCTTATGGTCTTTTACAAAACACCGGAATTCCATTCCTGGATTTATATCCTTCCATTTGCGAAGTACAAGCTCAAAGCCACTCTCCAACGATCCTTCTCCATCTTCACAATGCTTGAAAGTTTCAAAAAGTGTTCTGCATATGTTGTCAGAGCTCTTGAGTAGAAGATAGACGTCACTTGGGCACTTGCACTTCAGTGTTCCATCACAAGAAATCCAGGAAGCGTCCAGAGGAGAACTCCAGTTCAATTTAGGGAAGACAGCCCCGTCTAATTCGATTATGGCTTCTTTGATTCCAGAATCAATTTCATTGAATTCAGGAGCTGTGATCGTGTGTTCGTTTGGGTCCTCGTCCAAAGCCCGCCATTCTTCGGAGTCGCTCTCGATTTCTTCGTCTGAATCTCTCGTGGCGAGAGGCTGACCTGGCAAAACAACGTTATCAGCCTTTAAATAATCAACAAACTCCTTTGAAAGAGGAATTATCCGACTTCTGATCGTAATGTTCTTGAAACTTGGGGTACCACACAGAAAAGTTACAGCTCAACACGTGTTCTCGTTTCATTTCGCGTTCAAAGCTAAGACGGAAGAAATTATACCTCTTTCACTTCCTTCCCGCTATAGTTAAAAACGAAAACAATTTTCCCGTGTTAACTCTATCGAAACTTTTGCCCCACTTTTGCAAACTGAGCTTTACCGGCGAAAAAGTACAACTCTTACATCATCCAACCCGAGCTCGAGTGATTATCGATTTTCCGATTTTTGTTCGAGAAGCAATTGATTCGGTCATCTCGGCGCGCAAAGCTAAAAGCAAACAACGCAGTACCTTATGGGTAAATTCATTGTCTTTTCGTGATGGCCCGTATAACAACAACATGGCGGCGACCATGAAATGGAAGCGTGTGACAAATTCTACTGGCCCAGTGCCGCGGCCAAGACATGGTCATCGTGCCGTTGCAATAAGGGAATTAATGGTTGTCTTTGGTGGTGGAAATGAAGGAATTGTGGACGAATTACACGTCTATAACACAGGTAACAGACCCCGCGTACAAGCATGAAACATGGCGGCCTCTATGTGCTTCGTCTTCGCGCCAGATTTTTGCGATGCCGTTTTCGAGGCCTAGCACCTTTGCGGAACCACTTGTGTTCTTTATCTTCCTGATAAAATCGTTATTTCACTTTTCAGCGACGAACCAATGGTTTGTTCCCGCCGTTCGAGGAGATATTCCTCCTGGTTGCGCCGCGTACGGCTTTATAGCCGAAGGAACAAGACTAATTATATTCGGCGGAATGGTGGAGTATGGGCGATATTCTAATGAGGTAAACATCCTCTCATAAGTAATTTTGTCATTTATTTGAATCTTTTGTCACACTTTTTTAGCGCTCACTCCTCTTATTTATTTATGTTGCTTCTTTGTTTCTGTGAAGTGGGCGAATTTTATCATGCGTGAGCGCTTTCATGCTTCTTCCTCGCAGAAAAAAAAACGTTTTTACGATGTCAGCGGCTCACAAAGCTCTGGGCGTCTCTCTTTGTGATTGCTAAGTGATCCATTAAGTCAAGCCTAAATTTAGTAAGCTAGATTAGAGAGTTAAATTGTATGATATAGGCTTAACAAAAGAAACAGTCTGATATATAAGTTGAAAGCTTAAATTTAAGTCAATTTGAACCTGAGATTGCGTGTGCGTTCAATCTGTCTGTTTACACTTCGTTTAATCGAGCGGTATCGGAAATTCTATTTTTTCGCAAGAGCCACAAAGCCTCTTCACAGTTCGATTTTCAGATATTTCGTTTTTTGAGCGTTCAAAGGTTTCGTCAGAATACCTGCTACTACTACGATTTTAAAACGTTCAATATAGTAAATGCTAAATTTGTTTGATTCCATTTTGCGTTCCAGTATCGATTTGTATTTTTTTTGTTAACTCAATTCTACCTTCTCTTTTTCCAGTGAACTATAAAATTATTTTTATTCAATATCTAGTGAGCGATCTAGTATTTTTAATCAGCTGCAATTTTTCTTTGTATTGTGAGAAGCACCAGACTCGACTGTCTTTTTTCCACCCCTTTTCAGAGGCCAAATATTTGAAAGTTGATCCTATATATGGAAAATTAAGATCTCTCTTGCTGGTATTGTTTCAAATTACATGTTGTAACAATATAGGCGGGTAATTCAATCTTTTATGTATGACACAGGAATTTGAACTTGTCTGCTCTTCTCCTGTTTTGTTTCTTATCTTCTGTTTATTTCAATTGGTGTTTAATGTCGTACATGTAATTCTTCCAACTCTGTCAATATGTGTACATTGGGTTTCAATTTTTTTTAATTAAAAATTTTATGGAATGGCTATTTAGGTTATAAATTTTTTTCTCTCTTATATTACATTGAAAAAAATTTGTCCTATCACTGTTACTATAAGAGCAGGCAAGAATATTATTCAGAAAAACAGTAGCCTGTCCATTTGGCAAACTTCATGAAGTTTATGGATAACTGTTTTCTATATTACTCCAAAGTAACACATTGAAAAGGAACTGCCAAATTGAATTTGTCAATATGGGGAATATTAATGGTGTGGTTGAATTCCATACAAGGCTGTTGCCTAACAAATATTTCAAGGAGCCCAGAAGGGCAAAAGCCAAAAAGTTAGGAGCCCAACAGGTAATGTTTTGCAAGCTGCTGCAAAAATTTAGGTGCCCAAAGGACTTTCTTGGGTGCCCCAGGCTGCTGGGCTCCTGTTAGGCAGCAGCCTTGCCATACCGTTATTGGAATGGTGGATATCCCAAGACATATCAGGGTCTTTTAGGTACTTTAGGGTTTTGTTACATTGAGATTCCAGTGTCAAAAGGATTCAGAACACATCAGAAAACCCATATAACAGATAATTTTCTGAAATCAAGATTTTGTTAACTTTGAGAAATGACTGTTATAATTTTTATCTAGTTCTTTACCAGTTTTATAATTGTTTTATTATACTGCTATCATAAAAATTTTGTAAAATGCACTAATTGTGGAAAGTCTTTTCTACAGCTGTGTAAATTTTCATCATTAATTTTAAAAAAAAAATGCAAGTCAGGCTAAATCAACAGAGTAAAGAAAAAGCTATAAATATTTACTTTATTATGACAGGTAAAGAAAAGTCTTGAAATATTTAATGCAAGTACATGTATGTATCAAAAGTTGACCATACCTGTAAGTTTAATATTACTTAACAGGAAGTCATTGCCTTCCCAGTTCCTTTTCATTGTTACAAATTAATATTATTATTTGCATGCTTGGTGGGAAAAATGTTTTGACAATAATAAAATTTAAATCAGTGCTTGGCAAATCAGCATACTTGCCATATGCTGCAGATGTTTTTGTTATCACTCTATCATGGAGCTAAAAAGATTCAAACAATATCTCGATTACCTAAACACGCGTTAAATAGGTTATTGCAATTTTATGAATATCTCTAGTTCAACATGACAATATTACAAACCTTATCACAGAGCTTGAAAGAAACCTTGATGTGTGATTTTGTTCAATCACTTCTACCCATATAAACCTTGATATCTATAAATATTCTGACTAGTAGCTAGTTAATTGGAAGCTCATGTAAATTGTGTCTGAGATATTGATCTTAAAAATTATTTTCTTTCCACTATCAACAATATGTTAATGTATCTAGTTTCGTTTTGAGGAGTTTATTTCTTGCCAATGTAATGCTCCAAAACTCATTGTACTTTATTTTAATGTTTTCATTTGAGTAGCTTGCTGCAAAAGATCATCCTTTAAGACATCTGTAATTGTATTTTTCAACTTGATACATTTTTTTCTGGCTTATCTCAAAGTTTCTGATGACTTGGTTTTAAGAGAGTGTTCCTTGTATTGCAAAACATATATTTTTAATGTTATTTCTTAACAATTTTCTTCTACAAACTGGATTGTATAGTAAGCATCCACTGGCAGATTTTAAATTGTTAACTTATAAACTTTCATTCTTGAAAATAACTAAAATTCCTATCTTTAAGCCACTGTGTAATTTTCTCTTTATTACATGTAAATACTTAATGTTTGCACAATCAACCATGCAAAAGTGGGAAGTGTTGTTATTAATATCTCTCTAGTAAGGATATGGAAAATTTATCACTCAGGTAGAGCCTGTAGTTTCATATAAATCTTACAAATGGTGTGTTTTCCAGTAAACACTTTTGCTGATATAATGACAACTGTTCTGTTTTTTTTTTTCAGATGTATGAGCTACAAGCTAGCAGGTGGAGTGGAAAAAGCTGAAACCAAAGGCACCCAAGTCTCCAGGAGTTTATCCATGTCCTCGCCTTGGACACAGTTTTACCACTGTTGGTCACAAAGCTTATCTGTTTGCTGGTCTGGCCAATGACAGTGATGATCCAAAGAATAATATACCCAGGTTAATAATCCTTGAGTGATTGTCACATGTGTACAAGTATTTATTACAGGAGAACAGAAGCCTCTAAATCGTATCTCTTAAACCTACTGAAAAATTAAATGTCAACATCACAGAGCATATGCAAGCTTGCTGCAATTGGCAAGGTAATACTGTATAAATTGGCCTTACTGGTTATACTGCTAAATGCTTTATGAGGGGATGCCCCTCCTATCAATCCTCCTCCGACACAGAGATGATCATTACTGTACTTGCATGTTATTCCTTTCCTTCCGCAGATATTTAAATGATCTTTATGTCATTGATACACGGAGTAGTAATAATTTACAATGGGAGATGCCAACCACAGTTGGTATGACTCCATCTCCTCGTGAGTCACACACGTGTGTTGCTACGTCTGACTCCGACAATAAGAGGTCCAGACTTATTGTTTATGGTGGAATGAGTGGCTGTCGCTTGGGTGATCTGCATCAACTGGATATTGGTAAGTGAAACGTCATTTGAAAGTACTCAATAAAAAATTATTGGATGAGGTTTTTGTGATATCCAGAATAATCAAGGTCGCAGTAAGGGTTGTCAGCCTCAGTCAAGTGACTTTGGCTGACAACCCTTACTGCGACCTTGATTATTCTGGATATCACAAAAACCTCATCCAATAATTTTTTATTGAGTACTTTCAAATGACGTTTCACTTACCAATATCCAGTTGATGCAGATCACCCAAGCGACAGCCACTCATTCCACCATAAACAATAAGTCTGGACCTCTTATTGTCGGAGTCAGACGTAGCAACACACGTGTGTGACTCACGAGGAGATGGAGTCATACCAACTGTGGTTGGCATCTCCCATTGTAAATTATTACTACTCCGTGTATCAATGACATAAAGATCATTTAAATATCTGCGGAAGGAAAGGAATAACATGCAAGTACAGTAATGATCATCTCTGTGTCGGAGGAGGATTGATAGGAGGGGCATCCCCTCATAAAGCATTTAGCAGTATAACCAGTAAGGCCAATTTATACAGTATTACCTTGCCAATTGCAGCAAGCTTGCATATGCTCTGTGATGTTGACATTTAATTTTTCAGTAGGTTTAAGAGATACGATTTAGAGGCTTCTGTTCTCCTGTAATAAATACTTGTACACATGTGACAATCACTCAAGGATTATTAACCTGGGTATATTATTCTTTGGATCATCACTGTCATTGGCCAGACCAGCAAACAGATAAGCTTTGTGACCAACAGTGGTAAAACTGTGTCCAAGGCGAGGACATGGATAAACTCCTGGAGACTTGGGTGCCTTTGGTTTCAGCTTTTTCCACTCCCACCTGCTAGCTTGTAGCTCATACATCTGAAAAAAAAAAACAGAACAGTTGTCATTATATCAGCAAAAGTGTTTACTGGAAAACACACCATTTGTAAGATTTATATGAAACTACAGGCTCTACCTGAGTGATAAATTTTCCATATCCTTACTAGAGAGATATTAATAACAACACTTCCCACTTTTGCATGGTTGATTGTGCAAACATTAAGTATTTACATGTAATAAAGAGAAAATTACACAGTGGCTTAAAGATAGGAATTTTAGTTATTTTCAAGAATGAAAGTTTATAAGTTAACAATTTAAAATCTGCCAGTGGATGCTTACTATACAATCCAGTTTGTAGAAGAAAATTGTTAAGAAATAACATTAAAAATATATGTTTTGCAATACAAGGAACACTCTCTTAAAACCAAGTCATCAGAAACTTTGAGATAAGCCAGAAAAAAATGTATCAAGTTGAAAAATACAATTACAGATGTCTTAAAGGATGATCTTTTGCAGCAAGCTACTCAAATGAAAACATTAAAATAAAGTACAATGAGTTTTGGAGCATTACATTGGCAAGAAATAAACTCCTCAAAACGAAACTAGATACATTAACATATTGTTGATAGTGGAAAGAAAATAATTTTTAAGATCAATATCTCAGACACAATTTACATGAGCTTCCAATTAACTAGCTACTAGTCAGAATATTTATAGATATCAAGGTTTATATGGTAGAAGTGATTGAACAAAATCACACATCAAGGTTTCTTTCAAGCTCTGTGATAAGGTTTGTAATATTGTCATGTTGAACTAGAGATATTCATAAAATTGCAATAACCTATTTAACGCGTGTTTAGGTAATCGAGATATTGTTTGAATCTTTTTAGCTCCATGATAGAGTGATAACAAAAACATCTGCAGCATATGGCAAGTATGCTGATTTGCCAAGCACTGATTTAAATTTTATTATTGTCAAAACATTTTTCCCACCAAGCATGCAAATAATAATATTAATTTGTAACAATGAAAAGGAACTGGGAAGGCAATGACTTCCTGTTAAGTAATATTAAACTTACAGGTATGGTCAACTTTTGATACATACATGTACTTGCATTAAATATTTCAAGACTTTTCTTTACCTGTCATAATAAAGTAAATATTTATAGCTTTTTCTTTACTCTGTTGATTTAGCCTGACTTGCATTTTTTTTTTAAAATTAATGATGAAAATTTACACAGCTGTAGAAAAGACTTTCCACAATTAGTGCATTTTACAAAATTTTTATGATAGCAGTATAATAAAACAATTATAAAACTGGTAAAGAACTAGATAAAAATTATAACAGTCATTTCTCAAAGTTAACAAAATCTTGATTTCAGAAAATTATCTGTTATATGGGTTTTCTGATGTGTTCTGAATCCTTTTGACACTGGAATCTCAATGTAACAAAACCCTAAAGTACCTAAAAGACCCTGATATGTCTTGGGATATCCACCATTCCAATAACGGTATGGCAAGGCTGCTGCCTAACAGGAGCCCAGCAGCCTGGGGCACCCAAGAAAGTCCTTTGGGCACCTAAATTTTTGCAGCAGCTTGCAAAACATTACCTGTTGGGCTCCTAACTTTTTGGCTTTTGCCCTTCTGGGCTCCTTGAAATATTTGTTAGGCAACAGCCTTGTATGGAATTCAACCACACCATTAATATTCCCCATATTGACAAATTCAATTTGGCAGTTCCTTTTCAATGTGTTACTTTGGAGTAATATAGAAAACAGTTATCCATAAACTTCATGAAGTTTGCCAAATGGACAGGCTACTGTTTTTCTGAATAATATTCTTGCCTGCTCTTATAGTAACAGTGATAGGACAAATTTTTTTCAATGTAATATAAGAGAGAAAAAAATTTATAACCTAAATAGCCATTCCATAAAATTTTTAATTAAAAAAAATTGAAACCCAATGTACACATATTGACAGAGTTGGAAGAATTACATGTACGACATTAAACACCAATTGAAATAAACAGAAGATAAGAAACAAAACAGGAGAAGAGCAGACAAGTTCAAATTCCTGTGTCATACATAAAAAGATTGAATTACCCGCCTATATTGTTACAACATGTAATTTGAAACAATACCAGCAAGAGAGATCTTAATTTTCCATATATAGGATCAACTTTCAAATATTTGGCCTCTGAAAAGGGGTGGAAAAAGACAGTCGAGTCTGGTGCTTCTCACAATACAAAGAAAAATTGCAGCTGATTAAAAATACTAGATCGCTCACTAGATATTGAATAAAAATAATTTTATAGTTCACTGGAAAAAGAGAAAGGTAGAATTGAGTTAACAAAAAAAATACAAATCGATACTGGAACGCAAAATGGAATCAAACAAATTTAGCATTTACTATATTGAACGTTTTAAAATCGTAGTAGTAGCAGGTATTCTGACGAAACCTTTGAACGCTCAAAAAACGAAATATCTGAAAATCGAACTGTGAAGAGGCTTTGTGGCTCTTGCGAAAAAATAGAATTTCCGATACCGCTCGATTAAACGAAGTGTAAACAGACAGATTGAACGCACACGCAATCTCAGGTTCAAATTGACTTAAATTTAAGCTTTCAACTTATATATCAGACTGTTTCTTTTGTTAAGCCTATATCATACAATTTAACTCTCTAATCTAGCTTACTAAATTTAGGCTTGACTTAATGGATCACTTAGCAATCACAAAGAGAGACGCCCAGAGCTTTGTGAGCCGCTGACATCGTAAAAACGTTTTTTTTTCTGCGAGGAAGAAGCATGAAAGCGCTCACGCATGATAAAATTCGCCCACTTCACAGAAACAAAGAAGCAACATAAATAAATAAGAGGAGTGAGCGCTAAAAAGTGTGACAAAAGATTCAAATAAATGACAAAATTACTTATGAGAGGATGTTTACCTCATTAGAATATCGCCCATACTCCACCATTCCGCCGAATATAATTAGTCTTGTTCCTTCGGCTATAAAGCCGTACGCGGCGCAACCAGGAGGAATATCTCCTCGAACGGCGGGAACAAACCATTGGTTCGTCGCTGAAAAGTGAAATAACGATTTTATCAGGAAGATAAAGAACACAAGTGGTTCCGCAAAGGTGCTAGGCCTCGAAAACGGCATCGCAAAAATCTGGCGCGAAGACGAAGCACATAGAGGCCGCCATGTTTCATGCTTGTACGCGGGGTCTGTTACCTGT
>JAHPZR010025890.1:0-22239 GCA_019787425.1 Platygyra sinensis
ATGTAAAGCTTGCTTCGTGCTATGTGCCAGGGCTTATCCTGATTTCTGCAGCATTAATCTGTTATTCAATTAGGTATGAGATTTTTCTTCTTTTTTTACTGTCATTAGTTCCGAGTGAGTCACCACCAAACACTATTATCAAACCTACGAGTTCAAGTACAATTGGAGTGTCCTGGACGCCAATCAACCAAGCACATGTGCATGGAATACTGTTGGGATACGAGGTTAGATACGCAAAAAATGATGAAATACCGCTGACTTGGGAAATAAAGACAGTAGATGTCCATACACGTAAAACGGTGCTACGTGATTTGATGAAATTCACGCCTTACAAGGTGGTAATATGCGCGAAGACATCCAAAGGTTGTGGCAAGGAATACTCAGCCATTGCTCATACTTGGGAAGATGGTGAGTTGGATACTAACGGCTTATCTTACTGTGAGGTCCAATACAGTCGAACCTCTATTAAGAAGTCCCCTATTAAGCGGCCAACCTTTATTTGGCGGCCAGTGGCTAAAGTTCCGGGAAAATTGTGAGCTATACAATGTAATAAAGACCTCTTTTTAACGGCCAAGTCAATTAAACTGCTGCGGCAGGCTTCTTACCGTCCCAAGGGTGATTTTGTATTTTGCCTCTTTTGAACAGCCAGGAAGATTTAAAGTTGGACCGTTTTAGCCAGATGAATGTATAAGAATGACAATCTGGAAATGTAGTTGTTTCTTTGTCTTTTAGTAACGTTATGAACCGCATAATCATCATTCTACTTTTTTCCACCTTCATTTGTTTAATAAACTGAGAACTGAACCACGCCAAACTTTGTTTTCGGGTGAACCTCTATTAACGGACATCTCAATTAAGTGGCCTGTTGTCTTATACCCTAGAGTGGCCTCTTAATAGAAGTTCGACTAGACTGTGTTAGTTTTTAAAGGACCTGTAATCCCACCGACAGCACATCTTCAAAACTATATTAGAGAGGTAAATCTTATTATAGTGAACATGCATTTACTATGGTAATAAAACCATCAGTACGTTGCCTCCAATTATGAACAAAATTAGCAACGATAGAGCTGGCACTGAGCAAATTAAATGATCGCTGTATCAACGGCATGTTTGTTTTTGTAATCCTTGTAATCCTTATTCAATTCACGAACTGTTTTCCAACTGTTTGTTTTTCCTTTCTTTCCAAAGTACCCAGCATGCATCCACAAAACACGACAGCTCAAAAACCTAACATCCGAATCATACATCTATGTCAGTTGGACTCCAGTCCTTGACGATCACGTCAACGGCATTCTTTTAGGATATTCCTTGAAGTATCAAAGAATTCTAACAGCCGACAGAGACGTGCTTGACACAGCCGAACATGTGCTGACTGTTAGACCAAAGGATCACTCGATTACCCTTCTTGTTCAAACGTACTCGACTTATAGGATTCAAGTGGCGGCTTTTAATCAAAAAGGAATTGGACCTTATAGTCTTGTCTATGCTGGTAGGTGCTTGTAACTGTTTGTGTATGTAGCGGAAGGGAGAGTAGATAAAGGGGCCGAACGAGGCTGATCATGAGTTGTTGAAGTGCTGGACTGTACGCTGGAGTGGCAATCTAGTTGTCTCGGGCTCAAGCCCTCCCACTTCCTCTGCCCTCCCTCTCCCACAATGGTTCCTGCTTCGATTCCTTGACACAGTGTGAAAATGGCCAAACGGTTCTGCCTACCTGCATTTGGGATTAGTGAGAATGCACAGCTCCCACAATATGGCCCGGCTCGATTCCGGTCCGGTGGCATATGCGAGTATGCGGGTATTGGTTCTCGCCTTGCTCCGAGGGAAACTTTTCAGATAGGTTTATTTTCCCACCTCCACAAACACCAACATCTCAATTGAACGTGGATAGAGGATCAGCATGAAAACCAGCCAATACGGTTGTAGCTACTTCTCTAAATATTGCATTTTATTTATTTGTTTACTTCTTATAGTGTTCTTTTCTTAATTAAAATATTTAGACTTGTACTGAATAATTTTTCGATTACAGTATGAAATGTCACAATTCTTTACATGTTTTTCGATACAGAAACCTGTCGTTGTCCTAACGTCCTTTATTCAAACTACTGGTCGACGCCCCCTTATCTTAAGGTGAACGAGGAGCAAAACAAACTTAAAGGAATATTCAGCGAAATTGTCATAGATATGATCCATACAGCTTGTGGGATTTGTACTGGACACGGAGGAACAGGCCATACCAAAATCGACATTGTTTCAAATGGGAAGCAAAAAGCGTCTGCAAAGAGAAACATCTTAGAAGTTCTCGAAGACATTGGTGACGTTCCACAAATAAGTTTTCCAATCTACGGCAACAAATACATCACAAGATATATAGCAGACTATGCTTATATCAATCTTGTGGAGTCGCCCGGAGTGGCTTTTATTGCGACCAGTAAACCCCCTGGATCTGCTGCTATGAACATGATAAACGCGGTCATTGATTGTGTTCCAATGATTGTCCTGTCGGCATGCATGGCTTATATATCAGGATTTGTTATTTGGACACTCGTAAGTAACTCCTTCCTCAGTTATTTTATTAAATCTTATCTAATATGACCCATAAGTGACGCCATAAGTAATCACTTCTCTTGTTCATTTTAGTACAGTTTTAGTCTACTTTCATTCAGAGTGATTCTCGTTGTGAAGTCCGATAAACAATAATAGAAATCCGCAAGGAAATTGTGTCCTTGGCCCTTCTTGATTGTTTAAGAGAAAATGTAGCAATGTGTGCTTTGAGGAAACCAACATGAGATTGTGAAGTGATCATACATGTGCTGTCCGACCAAATCATTGCATGGCGAATACCTCTAACTCAATGCAATCTTCAACATGTCATAGCATTTGTAATATTTCTCAGGAGTCAAAGTATAACCCTGAAGAATTTCCACCCAATTTTATTGGAGGTATTGGCGAAGGATTCTGGTGGTCTTTCATCTCCATGACAACTGTTGGGTGAGTACATAATAGCACAATCATCTCCTGCATTTGATATTCCATAGAGGATTTTTATAGAACGAGTGTTGATAGAATGAAATGATGTAAACATTTCAAGCGGAGTACTTCCTTTTTTCCTATTTGTTCACAAATGGACATACAGAATACATCGGCATGTGATATCAAACTGGAATTCTGACCCTCTAATGATGTAGTTCATAGGAATTAAAAGATGTATCAAATTGGCACGCCCATTCATCCAGTTTTAGTGATAGTTTTTGTTTGCTTGTTTGTTAACAGGTATGGTGACCGGTCGCCTAGATCTATCCCTGCTCGTATTTTTGGTATCATATGGACGTTAATTGGACTTGTCATAATATCAGTTCTAGTTGGAGCACTGGCAACGACACTCACATCTGTTACCGTGGAACATCCCATCATACTGTATGGTTCAAAGGTGAATATGTTGCTAGCTCATAGCCTGTTGTATTCATAGAATATGGAGGTAGTAAATAAATGTAGACGGTGAACCAACTGTAAGGCATCTCTTGTCGACTGCAGTTTTTTTTACCAGCTGTTGGTTTGCTTTTTGGCTCTCTCGTTGCAGTATACCGTCGATATTGGAGCTAATAAGTAAGTGCTGTTAAAGGGCTTGTACACTTGATCCTAGACAACTCGGAAACAATTAACACAAGATCGAAAGCTTGGAATTATTAAATTCTAAAGCATTTTGATCTGTACAATGTAGATTGGAGCCATTCAAGATTCTGTGGAACATCGTCTGGGAATTCTCAAAAACGCAAAAGTAAACGAAGGTATGCATCAGTAAAAAGAAAACAATTTATAAAGTAACTAATAAAGAAAAAATTACAGCTTATTTAATTTCTCATCGGCAGGTTTAGAAACTGTCAAAATAATTGTAGTATTCAGAAGCCAAATCCAATGTGTGTTAAACTTAACGAGCAGGCTATCAATTTATTGGTCCGGCAAATGGTGAACGCGATAGCTTCGGTAATCATGATCCAAACACGGCAATATTAGTGTGGCTGTTCCTCTATTTGGGGGTAAAAATTGATATAGGCAACTTGTTAGCCGGACAACTCCACTAAACATAGAGAAGTAAGTTGTCATGGATTAGAGTACGTGTATGGAGGGTATGAATCTCATAGTCACCATTTGGTAAAAAGAATCCCTAGATTAGTGGTGGTTTCGATACCTTATAGATGGACCAAAAGTCAACAATCACTGTATAACGAAAGACCCTTCATTTGCTACGACCGATATCCTGATAGCTTTCATTGAACTAATCTTCTTTCGCAGTTATTGCTAATCTTCTTCTATGGATATTTCATCCACAGTGCAAAGCTACAGCAATGTGGAAGAAATACGAAGAGCACTGGAAGATGGAGAAATCGATGGTGCTCTGTTAGACACTTATGTAGCCGCAGAATATAAAGAAACTCTTTTCAGTGACAAGATATTTGTGAAAAAGATTTTGGAGCGACCATTTGGTTACGGAGTGGTGCTGTCGGGAGCGGCTGTCAACGTGGAACAAAGATGTCGGGATTACATCGACTTGCGAATAAGTGAAATATTCCGCATCATCGGGAATATGACAAAAACACTGGACGTAAGTAATTTTAAAGTAAAGAGTGTGATACATCTTACAGCAAAAATCGTACCAATGAAGACTCTGATGAGTAAACGGTGACACATAAAGGCCAAAAGGCCATACCTTAGGAGTTTACTTGCATCCTAATAAAAACAAAAACGTACCCACCCTCAAATTTAACATCCTACGGGGTACAAAACCAAGATTCTTAGCATCTCCGTAAGTGACATATGGATGATGCCCCCGGAGCGATTGTCGTTAACTTTTTTCCTTGACGTTGTATTTTGTTTACACAGGCGCCAGCTTCAGATGCCAAGGTTGATCAAAGTACGGGATTATTTGATGGCTCATCTGATATGTTTCGCGTGTCTATGATTGCCCTGGTTAGTGTCTTGGGCGTGGTCATCTGTATCGGACTTGCCTACCATTATGTGAGATTTCTTCCCCGAAGAACGAAAGGTAAACGAGAGTCGTTGTGCTTGTACAAAGAAAAAACTCCGATGGAAACAACACTACATTTACTCGTAAGAAAAAGAAATCTGAGAGTTTCGGGAATCTGAAGAAATTTATTAGCACAATGTAAAACGTCAAGCAAAAATCGAAAAGATTCAGTTCTTGTTTGGTCTTCATTTTTGAAAGAATTTGGAAACTTTCTAAAACATTTGCCTAGTTTCCCTGTACCTTGGAATTCTTAAGCTTTTGGTCACCGCAGATTATAGAACCAGTTAGTCTTTCAATAATATTCTATATTCTTTAACGAAAATTGCTCTCTTTCAACAAAAATGATGCTTTTGGACGAACCTTACAATAAATCAGAAATTTCTTCCTCGATCAATGCTATTATCATTTTATTAAAATCTGTGCATCAGGCGCGATTTTACTATGCATGAAAGAGTTAAATTATTTATATGCTTATTACATATTTTGTGTTATTGCAGAAAGAGAGTTGAGAAAAAGTGCAACCCAATTCTCTTACAAAGAAGCTCTCATTTTAGACATGAAAGAGTTTGTAGATGAATTCTACTCTGAAATGTCAGTCAAGATATCGACGATGAAAAGAGAGCAAAAACGAAAAATTAGAGATCTTAAGGACAAAATGAAAACCGCAATGTCAGCTAGTAGATCTATTAACCTTTTCAAACAGTCCAAGGAATATATCGTAAACAGCAACGTCACAAGTTCAAGTTGGGCCAGTGAGAAGCAGTACGAGTTACATAAACAACTATGCCAACTGGTCTCAGAAAGCAAGGATCAACTTCAACATTGAGAATTATGTGACATCTCTCCAAAGTTCAGTCTTTGCAAGTGACGTGGAACATGAAGAATCTTTGTGCCAAGTCAAGAGAACCTAGCAGTTCAATTTAGAGTGTGCTCTGTAATATTCTAGTATTTATTTACATGCCTGATGCCATCTCACACTGGCGTCATACAAAACCTATCTCATATATGACCACGGAATCTCCTGACATTTTCCTATTTCCTGCGAAAGATCTACCTCATCCTAGCTAAAATCCAAAACATTTAGTTTTAAAAATTGAACAAGCTATAGAGGCCCTTCACAATTATAAGGGAGGGGACTTCATTAGGGAGGGATAGGCCTACAAAAGGAATAAGCTAAATAATTCTGAAATGAGGTGATTTCGGCCCGCATATGTAAAATGGAAGAATGTCGAATAATCATCACCATAATGTATTTACTGACTAACATTGTAACCAGAAACGGCATGTCTTTCTACATCGATGAATAAAAGCGTTCATAATTTTTCACAAACGCAGTTTAGTTAATTTTAATGAAATCCACAAAGGGGAAGCCGTCAACAAGCTGATTTAGCAAGAGGACGGGAACGTCACTTGACGACGGCGCGCGCAGAACAAATACCCAATACCATAGGATCTGAAATAGAAAGCCATGCAACTCTTTTTTCATGGTCAACATGGCCAAGTGCATGGTAAAATTACAACAGAATCCAGGCTGCTCCGCGTGACCTCCAGTCGTCAACTGACGTTCCCATCCTGTTGCCAAATCAGCCTAATATTCATAGCGGAGCTCCAGCGGCCTCAAGGTCAAGGAATTACATGCATATAAATGGAAAATACATTACATGCATAGAAATAAAAAACAAAATGATGCAAGAGACTGCAAACGAAAATGCGGCCAGTTTACATAGGATCTAAAATAGAAAACCATGCAACTCTTTTTTCATGGTCAACATGGCTGAGAGCATGGATCGCGGGCGCGAGCGCTCAACAACGGGGACGACGTCGTTGCACAACGTTGCGGCCATACTCTAACTAATCGTGCCTATAAAAAAGTTTTCTATCGTGATTGGTTCTCGGCGCGCCAATTTATAATGGTAATAGGACTGAGTTGAGTCCAATTCAGCCTGGAATCACACGAGTGATTTAAAAAATCGGACAACCGCGAAGCGGTAGTCCGATTTTTTAATTACAAGTATGATTACAGGCTGAACTGGATGACACGATGTCCTGTTATCAATTTCATAACAATTGGAGCTTTTAATAATACTTTTTAAATAACAAATATCATAATTAAATATAGGGAGAATAGCTTGCAAAATGGCTCTTACGTTTATTTCAAAACAGTCACCGGAGACTAAACCCTTGAATTGCTTATTGTAGTGATTATAATCAATGTTGTGATTGGTAGATTTTGTGAAGAGGACTTAAAATGATTGGCTCGTGTAACTGTCCTTTTTACAGGTGTTCGATTACAGCCAACTGTTCGATTATACTGAACGATTACAACTTTGAAGATCAATTAGAGCAAAATACGGCAGTTTTTGCACCAATCACATTTGAGGAAGTTGTAAATGTTATGATTAGTCGTGTAATCGTCACGCGATCACGTGGCTGTCCAATTATTGATATCCAATTTGAACTTTTTGTAAATGGGTACCGACGTGATTCGCACGTCAATTACGCGCGCTTTAATGGCCTCCTTCGTTATGTCTACTACAGTTTCTTTTGAAAGGCTCTACCAAGGTTTTCTATCAAAGGAAGTTCCCAAAACAGTCCGACATTTAGGGTCTGCCAGATTATGCTAGAAAAATAGAGCATTATGCTTTCGGGCGTCACCCGTGAAACCAGGGTATTATGCTAAAATTATGCCGGACTAAAATGACAATTCCACCCCAACCCCCATAGGCTCGTACCTATTAAAAAATATTTCCAGTCTTTCAATTTTAAAAGAAATGTTAGACAATAATTATTCAGTTAAACATTTTATGAGCAAGTGCCAATAATGCAAATCCACGAACTATATACAAGCTCGGAGGCCTGGCAAAATGCACTTGGTACGAGTCTAAGGTATCAAGTTCCAAAAATATTCCCACTTTCATCAACTTTGTACATTCTAGAGCGAGTTGCTGTCAAAATCTGCTTACACCTCACAGTTTTCAGAAACAGAGGCATTATGCTCCAAAACTACTAGTATTATGCCAGCATCATGTCTGATGCTCCAGATATAGTGTCATGCTTAAAATTATGCCGGCATTATCCGGCAGACCCTACCGACATTCGTTAAAAATACGATCAAATTAATAACTGGACCTCGTGCTTGGCGCTCGTCAGATTTTGAAATTACCCGCGCGCGATCACTTTTTGAATTGTACTTTACTCGGTCCGATTACTATTAGTAACAGGTCGAACGAGCTACAGCCTTGATTTTACAGCGTACATCTTTCGTATTGGACATCCACGTCATGGTTAAATGACACCCCTCAAAACGAGGTATGCACTCACCAAAATCACGTGACCATATCGTGGGATCAGATTTAAAGCTTATCGAGGTGACGTGTTCTTTTTTAAAGTTGACAGCTGGCCAATTACTGGTTTTCGATTGGATCGCGAGCTCATGTCAGGTTAACTTTGTGTAATCACCTGTGCCGGATTGTTCGGAACCCGAGTAATGCTTGTGTTTTGTTTCACTGGTTATGTTTTGTGTTCTTTGAGATTATTCAATTAACCAAGAAGGCCAAAAATAGAAAACCTCACTGCAAACCTCAAGTCAAAATTCCTGGTTATCCTGGGTTTTGTAGCTTAATAAAGCTTTGAACCACTCTACCCAAGATCTCCACTTTTAGGCTTGGCTAAAAAAGGCTTACTCCTGTTCACTTGTGTTAATGTAAATGCCTCATTGTCTCAGACATTTCTTAGGAGGGCCACACCCTACAGCGTCCTTGGAAGTAGAATAAAGCTTAGCTAGGAGACTACACTTGTGGCTTGAGAATGATAGTCATAGTCAAAGTAATTTTCCTGAACTATTCTGTCCAAGGGGGAAAGGTGCAATGAGGTTAACCTAATGTTAAGCACCAACCCGTGAGACAAGGCCAGACCACAACACTGGGAACTACGTGCCCTTCTCTTTTGTACAAGTGTGTGGTTTCTTTAACGTCCTCTGTTAACCATGTAATACTGATGTTAGAGACGGGGAGTACGGTTTATAGTCCTTAACCGAGAAGACCTGAACGTCCAACTATTTGCAGATATAAGTACAATAGCAGCACATTGTCCTCAGTTATTTTAAGACCCTGAGTGTTGGGCTGGTCTGGGGCTCGAACACTCGACTTCCCGCACAGTAGACTGGCGACTCTATCAGCTGAGTTGACCAGGCTCTCGATTTTTTTGCATTTCGTGCAGAAAGCTTTTTAGAACTCAGGGGGATGTTAAAAAATAGCCTGTAAGGGATTTGGAAACGACTGGGGAAAAAGAGAAATGCAAATATATTCTCACCCTCTTCTCCCTTGTTATAACCTGTCCTGTGAGATGGAGTCTTAACACACAGTGTGCATCCCTGGATATCATTTTTCCAACAAAGAAGACAAGAGCTTCGTAAAGGAAATCGTGTTTTATTTTAATCGCTGTAAATGACAATACACAAACCCTATGTATATATTTACACGACGTGGATTACTATAAAGTTGTTTCACTGGCAATAACGGGTTATGACACTGACAGAGGCGTGTAGGAAGCTAGCTGGATTTAAATATATATGAAACTTGAGTTCTGGTTTTGGAAAGTTAAAAAGGTTTACCAAAGTCATTGCAGTGGCTGATCTAGGGGAGGGGCCCAGGGGGGCCGCCTCCCCCCCCCTTATTTTGGTTAAAAAAAAGAAGAAATGACTGTAGGGAAAAAGGCCAGATGGGGAAGTAAATCAAGGCCAGCCCCCCCCACCCCCCCCCCCCCCCTTTTAGCTCAAGGTCTGGATCCGCCACTGCATTGTAATCAGATTCTTTATGTAAGTGCAAACTTGAAGTAGTTTTATTATTTTCACGTGATGGACGCTCGTCACCCTCTTCCAGGTTGGTGATATGCTTCAACGAATAAAGAATGTCTTTGTCAGTTACTACCTTTGAGCCCATTAGCTGATCTTTTTAGCCGTTACTAGGGAAAATGTATTCGCATATAACCATTTAATTTTTGTTTAGTTTAGAGCTATTTTACGTGTTTTAGTTCTCGAAAACAGCTGGGCTTAATAATAAACCACACTTACCTTAGCATTTAAAAACACCGGAAGTGCCCGTGATTTTTATGGGAAGCTATCCTCTCAGTGCGTGTGCAGCTTACACTATCAGCGGCTCTATGAAATTAAACGGAGCACACAAAAGCCACACAGAGATGTTTTTTTTGTTTTTCTTGAGCGCTTGTCTTTTTCTGTTTTTCTGTCAGGTTGGTTTTGCTTGTACTGTTTTGCTCTGAATTTTGTGAAACCCCAAGAAAAGACATCTAAATTGTAAACGAATTTGCAAGTTGCTGAGTTGTTTAAATATTCTTCGCTCACGCTGACGCCGGAGAAATTGCAATTCCTTTGCAACGCGCGCCAGCGCCTAATAGGCCCTAGAAAAGAGCAACCTGGAGTAAAATTATTATACTATCATAAGGAATCCTCATTACTATTTGGCGCAAAACAGGAATTTATATTTGCCCTGAACAGCTGCATTAAGTTTCTCAAAGCTCGCATTTTTCGTTTCTCGGACTTCAGCTTATTGAATTTGTTGCACGTGCAATAATAAAAAAAGAAGAGAAGGAAAGAAAAATAGCGTCAGCAACTGGAGCAGAAAACAAGGCTATGTGCCAATTGATATTCGTTGAGCTCGAAATTTATCAAATGAGTTAAATCCGATCAGAACATGATACACGGCGTCTCATCACTGTGCCAGTGACAGTTGCCATATGATGTCTCGGATTTCAATATCATATTTACCTTCTCGTGATGGACTTAAGCTGAGCTAAGCTCTAGTCCTAGGAAACTGTTACTCAATATGACCCAATATCGGGAAGAACTGTGTCATTGGAAGTTACAAAATATTGTGATGGGGGCCATGACTTAAGTTAATGCTTAGCGATAATACAACTTTTTCTCCCTTATGCAAGGTCACAATTGTCGTAAATTATAAAATGCAGTGCTCCCATGGTCCAAGATCTAGGTCTAGCCATCACCCATCCACATATTTATTCCCTCTTGGGTAAAATTGAACCACACATCAATCTTCATGCAGACCTCTTTACATTTGTCTAGACAAATGTAAAGAGGTCTGTGCATCGTTTGATGTGTGGTTCAATTTTACCCAAGAGGGAATAAATATGTGGATGGGTGATGGCTAGACCTAGATCTTGGACCATGGGAGCACTGCATTTTATAATTTACGACAATTGTGACCTTGCATAAGGGAGAAAAAGTTGTATTATCGCTAAGCATTAACTTAAGTCATGGCCCCCATCACAATATTTTGTAACTTCCAATGACACAGTTCTTCCCGATATTGGGTCATATTGAGTAACAGTTTCCTAGGACTAGAGCTTAGCTCAGCTTAAGTCCATCACGAGAAGGTAAATATGATATTGAAATCCGAGACATCATATGGCAACTGTCACTGGCACAGTGATGAGACGCCGTGTATCATGTTCTGATCGGATTTAACTCATTTGATAAATTTCGAGCTCAACGAATATCAATTGGCACATAGCCTTGTTTTCTGCTCCAGTTGCTGACGCTATTTTTCTTTCCTTCTCTTCTTTTTTTATTATTGCACGTGCAACAAATTCAATAAGCTGAAGTCCGAGAAACGAAAAATGCGAGCTTTGAGAAACTTAATGCAGCTGTTCAGGGCAAATATAAATTCCTGTTTTGCGCCAAATAGTAATGAGGATTCCTTATGATAGTATAATAATTTTACTCCAGGTTGCTCTTTTCTAGGGCCTATTAGGCGCTGGCGCGCGTTGCAAAGGAATTGCAATTTCTCCGGCGTCAGCGTGAGCGAAGAATATTTAAACAACTCAGCAACTTGCAAATTCGTTTACAATTTAGATGTCTTTTCTTGGGGTTTCACAAAATTCAGAGCAAAACAGTACAAGCAAAACCAACCTGACAGAAAAACAGAAAAAGACAAGCGCTCAAGAAAAACAAAAAAAACATCTCTGTGTGGCTTTTGTGTGCTCCGTTTAATTTCATAGAGCCGCTGATAGTGTAAGCTGCACACGCACTGAGAGGATAGCTTCCCATAAAAATCACGGGCACTTCCGGTGTTTTTAAATGCTAAGGTAAGTGTGGTTTATTATTAAGCCCAGCTGTTTTCGAGAACTAAAACACGTAAAATAGCTCTAAACTAAACAAAAATTAAATGGTTATATGCGAATACATTTTCCCTAGTAACGGCTAAAAAGATCAGCTAATGGGCTCAAAGGTAGTAACTGACAAAGACATTCTTTATTCGTTGAAGCATATCACCAACCTGGAAGAGGGTGACGAGCGTCCATCACGTGAAAATAATAAAACTACTTCAAGTTTGCACTTACATAAAGAATCTGATTACAATGCAGTGGCGGATCCAGACCTTGAGCTAAAAGGGGGGGGGGGGGGGTGGGGGGGGCTGGCCTTGATTTACTTCCCCATCTGGCCTTTTTCCCTACAGTCATTTCTTCTTTTTTTTAACCAAAATAAGGGGGGGGGAGGCGGCCCCCCTGGGCCCCTCCCCTAGATCAGCCACTGCAATGACTTTGGTAAACCTTTTTAACTTTCCAAAACCAGAACTCAAGTTTCATATATATTTAAATCCAGCTAGCTTCCTACACGCCTCTGTCAGTGTCATAACCCGTTATTGCCAGTGAAACAACTTTATAGTAATCCACGTCGTGTAAATATATACATAGGGTTTGTGTATTGTCATTTACAGCGATTAAAATAAAACACGATTTCCTTTACGAAGCTCTTGTCTTCTTTGTTGGAAAAATGATATCCAGGGATGCACACTGTGTGTTAAGACTCCATCTCACAGGACAGGTTATAACAAGGGAGAAGAGGGTGAGAATATATTTGCATTTCTCTTTTTCCCCAGTCGTTTCCAAATCCCTTACAGGCTATTTTTTAACATCCCCCTGAGTTCTAAAAAGCTTTCTGCACGAAATGCAAAAAAATCGAGAGCCTGGTCAACTCAGCTGATAGAGTCGCCAGTCTACTGTGCGGGAAGTCGAGTGTTCGAGCCCCAGACCAGCCCAACACTCAGGGTCTTAAAATAACTGAGGACAATGTGCTGCTATTGTACTTATATCTGCAAATAGTTGGACGTTCAGGTCTTCTCGGTTAAGGACTATAAACCGTACTCCCCGTCTCTAACATCAGTATTACATGGTTAACAGAGGACGTTAAAGAAACCACACACTTGTACAAAAGAGAAGGGCACGTAGTTCCCAGTGTTGTGGTCTGGCCTTGTCTCACGGGTTGGTGCTTAACATTAGGTTAACCTCATTGCACCTTTCCCCCTTGGACAGAATAGTTCAGGAAAATTACTTTGACTATGACTATCATTCTCAAGCCACAAGTGTAGTCTCCTAGCTAAGCTTTATTCTACTTCCAAGGACGCTGTAGGGTGTGGCCCTCCTAAGAAATGTCTGAGACAATGAGGCATTTACATTAACACAAGTGAACAGGAGTAAGCCTTTTTTAGCCAAGCCTAAAAGTGGAGATCTTGGGTAGAGTGGTTCAAAGCTTTATTAAGCTACAAAACCCAGGATAACCAGGAATTTTGACTTGAGGTTTGCAGTGAGGTTTTCTATTTTTGGCCTTCTTGGTTAATTGAATAATCTCAAAGAACACAAAACATAACCAGTGAAACAAAACACAAGCATTACTCGGGTTCCGAACAATCCGGCACAGGTGATTACACAAAGTTAACCTGACATGAGCTCGCGATCCAATCGAAAACCAGTAATTGGCCAGCTGTCAACTTTAAAAAAGAACACGTCACCTCGATAAGCTTTAAATCTGATCCCACGATATGGTCACGTGATTTTGGTGAGTGCATACCTCGTTTTGAGGGGTGTCATTTAACCATGACGTGGATGTCCAATACGAAAGATGTACGCTGTAAAATCAAGGCTGTAGCTCGTTCGACCTGTTACTAATAGTAATCGGACCGAGTAAAGTACAATTCAAAAAGTGATCGCGCGCGGGTAATTTCAAAATCTGACGAGCGCCAAGCACGAGGTCCAGTTATTAATTTGATCGTATTTTTAACGAATGTCGGTAGGGTCTGCCGGATAATGCCGGCATAATTTTAAGCATGACACTATATCTGGAGCATCAGACATGATGCTGGCATAATACTAGTAGTTTTGGAGCATAATGCCTCTGTTTCTGAAAACTGTGAGGTGTAAGCAGATTTTGACAGCAACTCGCTCTAGAATGTACAAAGTTGATGAAAGTGGGAATATTTTTGGAACTTGATACCTTAGACTCGTACCAAGTGCATTTTGCCAGGCCTCCGAGCTTGTATATAGTTCGTGGATTTGCATTATTGGCACTTGCTCATAAAATGTTTAACTGAATAATTATTGTCTAACATTTCTTTTAAAATTGAAAGACTGGAAATATTTTTTAATAGGTACGAGCCTATGGGGGTTGGGGTGGAATTGTCATTTTAGTCCGGCATAATTTTAGCATAATACCCTGGTTTCACGGGTGACGCCCGAAAGCATAATGCTCTATTTTTCTAGCATAATCTGGCAGACCCTAAATGTCGGACTGTTTTGGGAACTTCCTTTGATAGAAAACCTTGGTAGAGCCTTTCAAAAGAAACTGTAGTAGACATAACGAAGGAGGCCATTAAAGCGCGCGTAATTGACGTGCGAATCACGTCGGTACCCATTTACAAAAAGTTCAAATTGGATATCAATAATTGGACAGCCACGTGATCGCGTGACGATTACACGACTAATCATAACATTTACAACTTCCTCAAATGTGATTGGTGCAAAAACTGCCGTATTTTGCTCTAATTGATCTTCAAAGTTGTAATCGTTCAGTATAATCGAACAGTTGGCTGTAATCGAACACCTGTAAAAAGGACAGTTACACGAGCCAATCATTTTAAGTCCTCTTCACAAAATCTACCAATCACAACATTGATTATAATCACTACAATAAGCAATTCAAGGGTTTAGTCTCCGGTGACTGTTTTGAAATAAACGTAAGAGCCATTTTGCAAGCTATTCTCCCTATATTTAATTATGATATTTGTTATTTAAAAAGTATTATTAAAAGCTCCAATTGTTATGAAATTGATAACAGGACATCGTGTCATCCAGTTCAGCCTGTAATCATACTTGTAATTAAAAAATCGGACTACCGCTTCGCGGTTGTCCGATTTTTTAAATCACTCGTGTGATTCCAGGCTGAATTGGACTCAACTCAGTCCTATTACCATTATAAATTGGCGCGCCGAGAACCAATCACGATAGAAAACTTTTTTATAGGCACGATTAGTTAGAGTATGGCCGCAACGTTGTGCAACGACGTCGTCCCCGTTGTTGAGCGCTCGCGCCCGCGATCCATGCTCTCAGCCATGTTGACCATGAAAAAAGAGTTGCATGGTTTTCTATTTTAGATCCTATGTAAACTGGCCGCATTTTCGTTTGCAGTCTCTTGCATCATTTTGTTTTTTATTTCTATGCATGTAATGTATTTTCCATTTATATGCATGTAATTCCTTGACCTTGAGGCCGCTGGAGCTCCGCTATGAATATTAGGCTGATTTGGCAACAGGATGGGAACGTCAGTTGACGACTGGAGGTCACGCGGAGCAGCCTGGATTCTGTTGTAATTTTACCATGCACTTGGCCATGTTGACCATGAAAAAAGAGTTGCATGGCTTTCTATTTCAGATCCTATGGTATTGGGTATTTGTTCTGCGCGCGCCGTCGTCAAGTGACGTTCCCGTCCTCTTGCTAAATCAGCTTGTTGACGGCTTCCCCTTTGTGGATTTCATTAAAATTAACTAAACTGCGTTTGTGAAAAATTATGAACGCTTTTATTCATCGATGTAGAAAGACATGCCGTTTCTGGTTACAATGTTAGTCAGTAAATACATTATGGTGATGATTATTCGACATTCTTCCATTTTACATATGCGGGCCGAAATCACCTCATTTCAGAATTATTTAGCTTATTCCTTTTGTAGGCCTATCCCTCCCTAATGAAGTCCCCTCCCTTATAATTGTGAAGGGCCTCTATAGCTTGTTCAATTTTTAAAACTAAATGTTTTGGATTTTAGCTAGGATGAGGTAGATCTTTCGCAGGAAATAGGAAAATGTCAGGAGATTCCGTGGTCATATATGAGATAGGTTTTGTATGACGCCAGTGTGAGATGGCATCAGGCATGTAAATAAATACTAGAATATTACAGAGCACACTCTAAATTGAACTGCTAGGTTCTCTTGACTTGGCACAAAGATTCTTCATGTTCCACGTCACTTGCAAAGACTGAACTTTGGAGAGATGTCACATAATTCTCAATGTTGAAGTTGATCCTTGCTTTCTGAGACCAGTTGGCATAGTTGTTTATGTAACTCGTACTGCTTCTCACTGGCCCAACTTGAACTTGTGACGTTGCTGTTTACGATATATTCCTTGGACTGTTTGAAAAGGTTAATAGATCTACTAGCTGACATTGCGGTTTTCATTTTGTCCTTAAGATCTCTAATTTTTCGTTTTTGCTCTCTTTTCATCGTCGATATCTTGACTGACATTTCAGAGTAGAATTCATCTACAAACTCTTTCATGTCTAAAATGAGAGCTTCTTTGTAAGAGAATTGGGTTGCACTTTTTCTCAACTCTCTTTCTGCAATAACACAAAATATGTAATAAGCATATAAATAATTTAACTCTTTCATGCATAGTAAAATCGCGCCTGATGCACAGATTTTAATAAAATGATAATAGCATTGATCGAGGAAGAAATTTCTGATTTATTGTAAGGTTCGTCCAAAAGCATCATTTTTGTTGAAAGAGAGCAATTTTCGTTAAAGAATATAGAATATTATTGAAAGACTAACTGGTTCTATAATCTGCGGTGACCAAAAGCTTAAGAATTCCAAGGTACAGGGAAACTAGGCAAATGTTTTAGAAAGTTTCCAAATTCTTTCAAAAATGAAGACCAAACAAGAACTGAATCTTTTCGATTTTTGCTTGACGTTTTACATTGTGCTAATAAATTTCTTCAGATTCCCGAAACTCTCAGATTTCTTTTTCTTACGAGTAAATGTAGTGTTGTTTCCATCGGAGTTTTTTCTTTGTACAAGCACAACGACTCTCGTTTACCTTTCGTTCTTCGGGGAAGAAATCTCACATAATGGTAGGCAAGTCCGATACAGATGACCACGCCCAAGACACTAACCAGGGCAATCATAGACACGCGAAACATATCAGATGAGCCATCAAATAATCCCGTACTTTGATCAACCTTGGCATCTGAAGCTGGCGCCTGTGTAAACAAAATACAACGTCAAGGAAAAAAGTTAACGACAATCGCTCCGGGGGCATCATCCATATGTCACTTACGGAGATGCTAAGAATCTTGGTTTTGTACCCCGTAGGATGTTAAATTTGAGGGTGGGTACGTTTTTGTTTTTATTAGGATGCAAGTAAACTCCTAAGGTATGGCCTTTTGGCCTTTATGTGTCACCGTTTACTCATCAGAGTCTTCATTGGTACGATTTTTGCTGTAAGATGTATCACACTCTTTACTTTAAAATTACTTACGTCCAGTGTTTTTGTCATATTCCCGATGATGCGGAATATTTCACTTATTCGCAAGTCGATGTAATCCCGACATCTTTGTTCCACGTTGACAGCCGCTCCCGACAGCACCACTCCGTAACCAAATGGTCGCTCCAAAATCTTTTTCACAAATATCTTGTCACTGAAAAGAGTTTCTTTATATTCTGCGGCTACATAAGTGTCTAACAGAGCACCATCGATTTCTCCATCTTCCAGTGCTCTTCGTATTTCTTCCACATTGCTGTAGCTTTGCACTGTGGATGAAATATCCATAGAAGAAGATTAGCAATAACTGCGAAAGAAGATTAGTTCAATGAAAGCTATCAGGATATCGGTCGTAGCAAATGAAGGGTCTTTCGTTATACAGTGATTGTTGACTTTTGGTCCATCTATAAGGTATCGAAACCACCACTAATCTAGGGATTCTTTTTACCAAATGGTGACTATGAGATTCATACCCTCCATACACGTACTCTAATCCATGACAACTTACTTCTCTATGTTTAGTGGAGTTGTCCGGCTAACAAGTTGCCTATATCAATTTTTACCCCCAAATAGAGGAACAGCCACACTAATATTGCCGTGTTTGGATCATGATTACCGAAGCTATCGCGTTCACCATTTGCCGGACCAATAAATTGATAGCCTGCTCGTTAAGTTTAACACACATTGGATTTGGCTTCTGAATACTACAATTATTTTGACAGTTTCTAAACCTGCCGATGAGAAATTAAATAAGCTGTAATTTTTTCTTTATTAGTTACTTTATAAATTGTTTTCTTTTTACTGATGCATACCTTCGTTTACTTTTGCGTTTTTGAGAATTCCCAGACGATGTTCCACAGAATCTTGAATGGCTCCAATCTACATTGTACAGATCAAAATGCTTTAGAATTTAATAATTCCAAGCTTTCGATCTTGTGTTAATTGTTTCCGAGTTGTCTAGGATCAAGTGTACAAGCCCTTTAACAGCACTTACTTATTAGCTCCAATATCGACGGTATACTGCAACGAGAGAGCCAAAAAGCAAACCAACAGCTGGTAAAAAAAACTGCAGTCGACAAGAGATGCCTTACAGTTGGTTCACCGTCTACATTTATTTACTACCTCCATATTCTATGAATACAACAGGCTATGAGCTAGCAACATATTCACCTTTGAACCATACAGTATGATGGGATGTTCCACGGTAACAGATGTGAGTGTCGTTGCCAGTGCTCCAACTAGAACTGATATTATGACAAGTCCAATTAACGTCCATATGATACCAAAAATACGAGCAGGGATAGATCTAGGCGACCGGTCACCATACCTGTTAACAAACAAGCAAACAAAAACTATCACTAAAACTGGATGAATGGGCGTGCCAATTTGATACATCTTTTAATTCCTATGAACTACATCATTAGAGGGTCAGAATTCCAGTTTGATATCACATGCCGATGTATTCTGTATGTCCATTTGTGAACAAATAGGAAAAAAGGAAGTACTCCGCTTGAAATGTTTACATCATTTCATTCTATCAACACTCGTTCTATAAAAATCCTCTATGGAATATCAAATGCAGGAGATGATTGTGCTATTATGTACTCACCCAACAGTTGTCATGGAGATGAAAGACCACCAGAATCCTTCGCCAATACCTCCAATAAAATTGGGTGGAAATTCTTCAGGGTTATACTTTGACTCCTGAGAAATATTACAAATGCTATGACATGTTGAAGATTGCATTGAGTTAGAGGTATTCGCCATGCAATGATTTGGTCGGACAGCACATGTATGATCACTTCACAATCTCATGTTGGTTTCCTCAAAGCACACATTGCTACATTTTCTCTTAAACAATCAAGAAGGGCCAAGGACACAATTTCCTTGCGGATTTCTATTATTGTTTATCGGACTTCACAACGAGAATCACTCTGAATGAAAGTAGACTAAAACTGTACTAAAATGAACAAGAGAAGTGATTACTTATGGCGTCACTTATGGGTCATATTAGATAAGATTTAATAAAATAACTGAGGAAGGAGTTACTTACGAGTGTCCAAATAACAAATCCTGATATATAAGCCATGCATGCCGACAGGACAATCATTGGAACACAATCAATGACCGCGTTTATCATGTTCATAGCAGCAGATCCAGGGGGTTTACTGGTCGCAATAAAAGCCACTCCGGGCGACTCCACAAGATTGATATAAGCATAGTCTGCTATATATCTTGTGATGTATTTGTTGCCGTAGATTGGAAAACTTATTTGTGGAACGTCACCAATGTCTTCGAGAACTTCTAAGATGTTTCTCTTTGCAGACGCTTTTTGCTTCCCATTTGAAACAATGTCGATTTTGGTATGGCCTGTTCCTCCGTGTCCAGTACAAATCCCACAAGCTGTATGGATCATATCTATGACAATTTCGCTGAATATTCCTTTAAGTTTGTTTTGCTCCTCGTTCACCTTAAGATAAGGGGGCGTCGACCAGTAGTTTGAATAAAGGACGTTAGGACAACGACAGGTTTCTGTATCGAAAAACATGTAAAGAATTGTGACATTTCATACTGTAATCGAAAAATTATTCAGTACAAGTCTAAATATTTTAATTAAGAAAAGAACACTATAAGAAGTAAACAAATAAATAAAATGCAATATTTAGAGAAGTAGCTACAACCGTATTGGCTGGTTTTCATGCTGATCCTCTATCCACGTTCAATTGAGATGTTGGTGTTTGTGGAGGTGGGAAAATAAACCTATCTGAAAAGTTTCCCTCGGAGCAAGGCGAGAACCAATACCCGCATACTCGCATATGCCACCGGACCGGAATCGAGCCGGGCCATATTGTGGGAGCTGTGCATTCTCACTAATCCCAAATGCAGGTAGGCAGAACCGTTTGGCCATTTTCACACTGTGTCAAGGAATCGAAGCAGGAACCATTGTGGGAGAGGGAGGGCAGAGGAAGTGGGAGGGCTTGAGCCCGAGACAACTAGATTGCCACTCCAGCGTACAGTCCAGCACTTCAACAACTCATGATCAGCCTCGTTCGGCCCCTTTATCTACTCTCCCTTCCGCTACATACACAAACAGTTACAAGCACCTACCAGCATAGACAAGACTATAAGGTCCAATTCCTTTTTGATTAAAAGCCGCCACTTGAATCCTATAAGTCGAGTACGTTTGAACAAGAAGGGTAATCGAGTGATCCTTTGGTCTAACAGTCAGCACATGTTCGGCTGTGTCAAGCACGTCTCTGTCGGCTGTTAGAATTCTTTGATACTTCAAGGAATATCCTAAAAGAATGCCGTTGACGTGATCGTCAAGGACTGGAGTCCAACTGACATAGATGTATGATTCGGATGTTAGGTTTTTGAGCTGTCGTGTTTTGTGGATGCATGCTGGGTACTTTGGAAAGAAAGGAAAAACAAACAGTTGGAAAACAGTTCGTGAATTGAATAAGGATTACAAGGATTACAAAAACAAACATGCCGTTGATACAGCGATCATTTAATTTGCTCAGTGCCAGCTCTATCGTTGCTAATTTTGTTCATAATTGGAGGCAACGTACTGATGGTTTTATTACCATAGTAAATGCATGTTCACTATAATAAGATTTACCTCTCTAATATAGTTTTGAAGATGTGCTGTCGGTGGGATTACAGGTCCTTTAAAAACTAACACAGTCTAGTCGAACTTCTATTAAGAGGCCACTCTAGGGTATAAGACAACAGGCCACTTAATTGAGATGTCCGTTAATAGAGGTTCACCCGAAAACAAAGTTTGGCGTGGTTCAGTTCTCAGTTTATTAAACAAATGAAGGTGGAAAAAAGTAGAATGATGATTATGCGGTTCATAACGTTACTAAAAGACAAAGAAACAACTACATTTCCAGATTGTCATTCTTATACATTCATCTGGCTAAAACGGTCCAACTTTAAATCTTCCTGGCTGTTCAAAAGAGGCAAAATACAAAATCACCCTTGGGACGGTAAGAAGCCTGCCGCAGCAGTTTAATTGACTTGGCCGTTAAAAAGAGGTCTTTATTACATTGTATAGCTCACAATTTTCCCGGAACTTTAGCCACTGGCCGCCAAATAAAGGTTGGCCGCTTAATAGGGGACTTCTTAATAGAGGTTCGACTGTATTGGACCTCACAGTAAGATAAGCCGTTAGTATCCAACTCACCATCTTCCCAAGTATGAGCAATGGCTGAGTATTCCTTGCCACAACCTTTGGATGTCTTCGCGCATATTACCACCTTGTAAGGCGTGAATTTCATCAAATCACGTAGCACCGTTTTACGTGTATGGACATCTACTGTCTTTATTTCCCAAGTCAGCGGTATTTCATCATTTTTTGCGTATCTAACCTCGTATCCCAACAGTATTCCATGCACATGTGCTTGGTTGATTGGCGTCCAGGACACTCCAATTGTACTTGAACTCGTAGGTTTGATAATAGTGTTTGGTGGTGACTCACTCGGAACTAATGACAGTAAAAAAAGAAGAAAAATCTCATACCTAATTGAATAACAGATTAATGCTGCAGAAATCAGGATAAGCCCTGGCACATAGCACGAAGCAAGCTTTACATTAC
>JAHPZR010025891.1:0-37500 GCA_019787425.1 Platygyra sinensis
CGGGGGAGGAGCGCGGGCTCATTTCCCGAACAGCGGCTTGAAATCGAGCCTAACCCAATCTTATGAATGTTGTGCCGCGTAGCACTGGGAACACAAATAGTGGACCAGAGAATTAACTCTGAAGTGTAAATTATAGTGCTACTAAATCCATGAATAACCCACTGGGCGTTAGCCCTAGTAAAGGGAAACAGGGAACCACACGAGGCAAAGAAAAAATCTTTTGACCTCGGTGGGAAATTCCCGATCAATCGCCACGGTACCTCCTGGAATAGATCTACCGTTCACTCTGCCTCGTGTGGTTCCCTGTTTCCCTTTACTAGGGCTAACGCCCAGTGGGTTATTCATGGGTTTAAGTAGCACTATAATTTACACTTCAGAGTTAATTCTCTGGTTCCACTATTTGTCTAACCCAATCTTAGCCTCCCACGCAGACGTTCTTAGGCTTGTCACGCGTTCCTCCCCACGAACGTCTGCTCAACAGACCGGCCACATCCGTTCGTTGGCGGTTAGCCAATCATAGCTTCTCTTCCTATCCGTGGAAAGCTGGACTTTGACTGACTTTGACCCAACGATTCAACAGGAGAAATTTGTGCCGCAAAATGTTCAACATTCTCACTTACGTACACTTGCACCAGCAACTGCAGACGTATTATTTTAGAAGTACCGGCAACTGATAAGATCTACATTGAGGACCGGTACAGTCTAGCCCCCTACGCACATGTTCTTAGGCTTGTCACGCGTTCCTCCCCACAAACTTCTGCTCAACGGACAGGCCACTTCCGTTCACTGGCGGTTAGCCTTTGTTTCAAAAGAACCAATCCGCTGTTCTGTTAATGTTGACATCTCTGTTGCTTGCCAGGCTGTTTGTCATGTGCTTATGCATTGTTTAGGCTCATTTATATTGCACGATATTTGCTTTCGAGGGGCAAAATGTGGAAAATAAGAATTTTTCCGTGAAATGTTGCTTACCTGCATTTAATACTGTGGCGCTGGGCCCGGTTGTTTCATTAGAACTATTTGCAAGTAGGCGTATGTTTCTTCTTATCACGCATATCATATTTACCCACGTCCGGTTTTTACTTCGGAGACGTCGTAACTTTACTTTGAGAAAGCTACACGTTTCTGTAGAGAGCTTCTTATGTTTCTTTCATCAATTTGGTTGAGCTTATGTTTCTGGAGTTCGATGAATAGGTTTCTTGCTCCATTTGTCCCTTCTGGCATCACATAATTAAAATGTAGCTGTTTACGTGCGAATCAGTTGACTGCTTTGCGTGTTGTATATCTCATTGTTTGACTTAGTTCAGGCAAGACTGTACCTAGCCTCCCACGCCGACGTTCTTAGGCTTGTCACGTGTGCATAGGAGGCTAAACCAATCTGTGCAATGTTCAAGGATACCAGGCTTGTGATGGCTAATTCAAAAGAACATATGTAAAGAGAGAAAATCTAGGGCAGAAAATTGGGGTTTTGGATGGTTCATGCCCAGGTAGAGAACAGACATAATTAATATCACATATCACAACTGCTCTATAATGGCTAGCCAGCAACATTAAACACAACATTCGTTTTCAGCAGCAATAACAATGAATTGCAAAATTAGAGTCTTGTGTAACACGGCAAGAACATTGTTTCTTTCTAGCTAGCAGGGCCTCAAGCTACCACATTGCTGTATGCTACCTTCAAGATCAATGGAAATAAAACTATTGTGAGACTGTGGCACAAGCATGAAACACTATCTCCCCTGGCCATCATTCTGCCTTTTAAAACAAAAGCTGATCAGAACTGGACAACGTCAGCATGCCAACATATTAATCTCAGCCAATCAGTATTTTGCATCCAAACTCCATTACATGTATAACCTTTCATCAAACATTTCACAAAACGTTTGAGTGCAATGAGTCGGACATTGAGTTATTCAGAGAGATTGTACTTACAAAGTCACGATTACTCCAGCTGTGTATTCTGACTTCTTGTTACAGAAAACAGGTTTAGTGTGGAAATCGTCTTCAATACTGACTGGTTCTGGGATTAACCTGATCAGTGTTTGATTTTTATTCAGTCCTGATGGAGATAGATGTATTGGGTCAGACATAATGCAGTTATTTAACAAAATGTTAGCTCAGGATACTTTAAGTTTAAATGAATAGAAGGGACAACATGATGAAAAGAAGAAATTAAAGGATGTATATTAGCAGGTGAAATGTCACAAATGATAAAAACAAAAAGAAACGCATGAAAAGAAAAGCCAAACACTTTTCAACTGTCTGAGAGGATCCATTTTTGAGGGGGATGTAAGGGGGAGGGAGGTACAAAAACTGCAAAATCACGTGGAAGAAAGTAAAAACCTGCTGAAACCGCATCAAAATGTACCAAAAGGCTGCAAGATTTTTTGTTAAAGTTTGCAAAGATGCTAGGTCTCAAGCTCAAATGTTATGAACATGAGCTTGGAACACCCATTTTTTCATGGCAAGTTGACTGAATGAATGTATTTAGTATAGCTAGCTCCAGCATGCCTTTGAGAGTGGGGTGAATAAATGTGGCATCCATTTCTAGTGTCATGGTGCTTTCTCATTGTTCAACATAATGTCAGAGGTGGGATACCAGTCAATTTCATTAACACGTTTCTCAGAGTTCAGAAATCAAAATAAAAGTGGTGATGACATCCTTGTCAGGACAGGGAGTCAAGGTGGTCATGCTTCTGAGGTTTTCAACCATGGGAGATCCACAAAGAAATTTTAAAAAGGTCATCCAGATGTTCAAAGGTGGGTTCAAGCTCAATGGATGGTATAAAAGCAAGCCTCCTGCCAAAGCAACAGAAGGAGGAGCAGACACCATGCCCGTTGAGCTAAAGAGGCTGGCAAAAGGCAAAACTTTGGCAGCTTTCCGTTCCACCATGGCTGGTAACAAAGAATTTGATAACCTTGTGCGCAGTTTTGAACTATAACAAGAGGAAGCAAAGGAACCATTAAAGCATTATACTCAAAGACTTGCATGAACACTTAATGGCAAGTGAAGGAGTTCTAACGGAAAGGACAAAGTTCACCCAGATGAAACAGGAAGACCAAGACTCTGTCACAGCATGGGAAGGACGAGTTAAGTAACAAGGTGGGAGGCTAGAGTATGAGCATGATAAATGTGAGGACCAGTTACTCAGAAATATATTTATATCAGGAATCAACAATAACAGACTGATGTCAAAACTACTAGATATATGTAAGGACCACAGAGATAAAACAACAATGGACATAGTCTCATTCAAGAAAACATTACAGGTCGCTGGGAACTTTGATGAATATGAGAAGGCTATAGCAATTATGCTGCAAGCTAAAAGTTCCCATAGAACAACGAAACTACACGGGCACAAAGACACCGCCAAAGTCAGAGCAAAAATGGGGTCAAGATCATTCTTAACCACCAACGCAAGACTGACACCTGTCATTATCGTGTAGGTCATGCACACTCTTGCTCTGTATGCCCAGCTTCAAACAAGCAATGCTCTGAGAAGGGCTGTGAGAGAATCAAACACTTTGCCCATGCACCCCTTTAGCCTGAGGAGCATCCCTCTGAATCTGAGGACACGGAACCCCAGGCACACCATCTTGATGCAAGTTTAGGGGAAGAGAATGAAACTGACCTGTTTGAGGTGGATATCAAACCAGGAAAGTGGTTCACACAGCTCCAACCATGGTCAAAGCAATTTCAAGAATGCCCAAACTTGTAGACCCAACTGATGTTTAGTGTTCTTGGGTATGCTGTATTTCCTTGCAAGGTTCTAAATTGACTGATGTGGTCAAGCCTTTAAGAGAATTCGCCCACAAGGGGGTCCCCTTCCAGTGGACTGACTGACATGACAAAGCTCTTGTTGAGTCTAAGAAACTCATTGCTCAGGCCGCTGTTTTGTGTTATTGCAATCCTCAATTGCCCGTAACCCTTCAGGGAGGTTTGTCTGGTGTTGGCATTGATGGAGTGCTCTTGCAGAATGATCAGCCTGTGGCATGTTACTCCAACACTGTAACAGCACCTAAACAGCCGTATACAGTGACCAAAAAGGAATATCTTGCTATATTTTTGGCATTTGAGAAATGGGACAGCCTACTTTATGAAAAGAGTACAACTAAATCATCAGCCTCTCAAGAGTATCTTCAAGAAACCTCAACAAAGAACCATGGTGACTATAAGCCATGAGACTCCAATGATGGTCAATTGTACTGAAGTATCAGAAAGGAGAACAAATCATAGCCATCACATTGACCAGAGCTCCTCTCTCACAGCTTTCCACAGCAAATCTTTCCAGAGAACAGATATTTCAAGTGGCGTTAGAAGCGGTACCTTTGGACATTTCTGGGATCTCCAAGGTTACACAAAAAACTTGGAGGAACAAACTGCTATAGATCCAGCACTGTGAAAGCTTTCACATTTCGTAATGTCTGGCTGGCCAACTGGCCAATTAGGTATGCATCCATTGGTGCCACCCTAGTGCGCTTTCAAAGATGAACTCTCTATGGCAGATTGCATGGTGTATAAGGGCCAGAAAGCAGTTTTTCCAAGCTCAATGAGACCTGGTATTCTAGAGAAAAACCACAGAACAGATTTTGGAATAGGCTCCTGCATATGAAGAAGCAAGATGTCCCCCTTCTGGCCAGGCAAGAGTTCAGATATCAAGAATAACTGCCCTTCCTGCCTCCTGTGTGCTCAGTATGCTAGTCAGGTCCCAAAAGTACCCATGATCAGCCATAATCCAGACCACCCATGGACCATGGTTAGCCAAGATATCCTCATGTAAGAAGAAAGTGGCATCTGGTCACAACATGCCATTACTGACGTTGATTGGATTCGAAATCAAAGCACTGCCCAACACACTCACTACAACAGTAGCACACTTCACCAAAGAGGACTTTCCCCGGTTTGGGATGGTCCATAGTTTATCAGTACTGAGTACAAGCAGTTTACCTCTGAACATGGTTTTTGACATGTAACGTAATTCCCATACTGGCCACAAGGAAATGGCAAGGCTAAAACAGAACAAACAAAGATATTCATTTAGTGCTCCTGGACTACAGAAATACCCCTCAACAGGGACAGGGACACTTGTCAGCTCAAATGCTTATATCCTGACTCACCAGAGGGAGACCTCTCATGACACCTCAGCTTCTTCAGCCTGAACTGGCACATCCTGTCACAGTCACAACTGAAATTGAGGAACATCCACCAAGAGCAAAAAAATATTATGACAGAAATCTGGGTGGAAAGGCACAGGAAGAAATTCAGCCTGGCCAGTGGGTATACGCCAAACGTAATCCTAAGCACAAGCATTCTGTCAGGCGTCATGAATTTGCTAAGAGTGTGTTCTAACCCAGGTCATACAGTACTGTCGGTCCTAATAACAAAGATGTGCAGAACTAGAACACAGATCAGGTTTCCTGCAGCAACACCACCTGATGCAAATACCTATATTTCCCATCAACCAAGTGACAGGACACAGTATTTAGACCCCTGAGAGGATGTCTAACCATTTCGACCACCACTGCCTATGGTGAAGGTGCCGATGACTTGTTTTCAGAAGTGGAACTTGCCATCCTCACAACAGGTCAGCACAGACCCTCATCAGATGCATAGCCCAGTACAAGACATCCAGAATACACATAACAATTTGCGGTTGTGCAGTAACATACAACCACAACAAAGGGCATCTAATGTATGGGGAACACCTCAGTTCATAGAAAGATCAATCAACAGTGAAGCAGAGTGCCGTACAACACCAGCCAGCGAAGTGAGGACTTGCTCTGGCAGAGTGGTAAAATAACTACCCCGTCTGGATCTGCAAGAGATTTTTTGGTCTCTAGAACATTCCCTAAAGTGACAGTGAGAAAAGTTCCATTTAAATTGCACCAGCACTTAGCAATATCGGTTATGACAAATCTGTTAACACTGCATTCCTTTTTTTACTGTGGTGTTTATATTATAATATCATTTTTTGCAGCTAAAAGGGGATGTTATGTTGCACATTTGTTATAGCTTCCCAGCATGCCTTGAGGGGTGAATAAAAACATGATGTCCATTTCTAGTTTTGTAGTGTTTTTTTGTTCTTCAACAGAATGAGCATTACATTTCATTTGTTATCTCTCCAAGAAGAATTTTAACAACTCAAAGACGCAGTAGTCAGCCCAATGGATTTTTCAGTACAACAGACATGAAATGTAACTGTTAAACTCTAATGAAACAAGTTCTTGCTCCCACCAGAAATATCAGTGAGCTTCCAATCTCTCCTTGAAATTATTTGCATGCACCTTATGTCATCAGTCAAATTTTTACATGATTCAAAAATTAGAAGCCAAAATACTAGAAAATGCCAAAAAAGTGGAATACCAGTAATCAATTTTTTATTTGATGGTTTAACATATAATATGCATGTACATTTTGCTTACATTTGCTTTTTACTTTCCTTACCTATTTATACTAATGCATGCAACTTGCAAAATGTCCACAGGCATTTTATATCTAACAACTGGATAACGCGTACTGACAGTCGAAATGAACAGCTATTTTCCTCTGTCCCTAGGAGGTCTGTTGTAGAGAGGTTGCAGTTATGGAGAGATAGGGGCATAACATGACACCTGTTCTTTTTGGGGTTACAACATTTATACCTTTAAAAATGCTTATTATAGCTTATACATACATAACAATCAAAGTGTGTCAAGAAAACAAAGACAAAAATTTAGTAGAAACAGAGAACACCAACATGTAGTATGGATCACATTTAGTGACCTTTTCCAACAAAAATTGTGGTTTTGTATTCACTGTTGATTGGTAACTGATTAGCTGGCACTTGTTGAGAGGTTATTTTGGAAGTTGGGACATGTTTTAGTGGACATTGCTGTTGTAGGGAGGGGACCAATTTAAAGTCTGCATATGAGCCAAGTGGCCCATCAGGCCAGAGCTTTTCCTGGTTTAAATAGCATGAAGCGACTAGGAGTATTTCTACTGCACCTGGATGGGATGCTAGTCCATCGCAGGGTTACCCCCAGCATTAAATTTGCTGGTACCTATTTAAAGACCTGGGTGGAGAGAGGCACTGTGAGAGTAAAGTGTCTTGCCCAAGAACACAACACAATGTCCCCGGCCAGGGATTGAACCTGAACCGCTCAATCTGGAGACGAGCGCACTAACCATGAGGTCACCAGGCCTCCCACAAAGGGGCGCATTGAACAGAGGTTAAAATACATGTAAGACAGAATGCATGGACTTTCTGCCAGGACTAACAGAGTGGCCGTTATTCAGAGTTAGTGGGGGTTCGACTGTATGTATTGTACGGCTGGCTTTGTGAGCAAGCAAGAAGAACTAAATCTTGTCCTGTTATGGGAAACCTGAGCAAGCAGGATAGGGCTATCTTGGATGTTTGGGATTACAAAGTTCTGTGTTTAATAATATATCCTTTACTGACCAAGGTTATTCGGTCAACTAATCGCTAGATCTAATGGTACATAAACAAGCAAAAAAAGGAACTTGGCCAAGTTATCTTGACTGATCTAGCTTGGTTCATATTTTAGCTACCCCAAAAGAGTGATCCCAAAAATTGAGACCATCTGAAAACAGTCATGGAAAAGATTGCTAAAATGATCCTAAATTACCCAGGGTTACTGCTATAGTCAGACCTTCATGGTAGTACTGTTGATATAACTGTACCTGAAAAGACATCTCGTAGAGCTTTAGTTACATCTTCTTCACTGCATTGTTTAGGTGCACATATCCCCCAAAGAATGGGAGATTCCTGAAAAGCAAAGAAAAAACAATCCGAAGATTAAGTTCAATTTGAAAAGGAAATCTTTGACATTTACAGTACTTCCAAACCTGGGAACGGCTGAGGTTAGCTACCTTCTTAGAGAAAGTAAAGATACATAGTGACACTGAAACACACGCTTATTTTGCAGGAGAGCACACAAGTACACTACTAGCTTGGTCACATGAAAACAGCTTGCAACACTAAGGATGTGTAAACAAACACTACATGCTGGTATATCATTATATAAAAGGAGGTCACTCCAAAAAACATATCTTTTTCAGTCAACTAGAATAAAAACTGGCACTAAGTTTAGTCACTCACCCAAGTTTCAGCCTCTAAAGTGCAGATTTTCGTTATGGAATTTATCTCCAAAAGAAGCCCAAAATTCAACATAACTGCTGCCATTTTGAACAGTACTAAGCAGCTGGGCCACGTTCATTTCATTCCATCCAAGACATTTTGTCCAAATGGCTTTCATCAAGTCTTTTAACTAACACTCTGGGCTATGGCTGCTCTCAAGTCATATTATTTTGGGCCAAAAATGCTCCAAACTCCAAAAATGAAAGCAGCAAAGATAGGGAAGTGGATGATTGCTTAAAAATTCATTTAACTGACCTCATGAAGGATACAAAGTCAGTTGCAAGTTTTTATCCTTACCACCAATTTTGAGTTGGACAGAATTATGTCATGGCCTAGCTGCCAAGTACATTTCAAAATGGCAGCCTCTGAAGTCACATCATAAAGAGCTTAACCCACCAGGCCCCAGTTGTTCAAAGGTTGGATAACGCTATCCACCGGATAAATCACTATCCAGTGGATAGCGTGGTTTGTTTTGTCAATACTTATCCACTGGATAGCAATTTATCCAGTGGATAGCGTTATCCAGCCTTTGAACAACCGGGCCCAGGTTCTATCATGACTATGAAATTACACAAAAAGCACCCTATTATTACCATGAATCACTATTGCTTCCTGGGATACATGAGGCCTCAACTGGTAAATTCCTCAAACACACAAATAGTGGTCATTTAATTCAATAAGACGGCATGAGATGACAAGCAGTCTGATATACGATGACTCACCTCAGTTATATTAAAGGAAGGAACTGCAACATAAGCCAAGCAGTAATGAGCACTTATAATAGACTTTGTGCACTCACTGTAGGATCCTAACCAACCAAGATTCCCAAGAAGAAGTCCACTTTGAGGTTTACCAATGGCATCTAAATCTGAAGAATAAAACCACAACATTAATTAATATAAAATTATAATCTATAAGGTAGAGACTTACATAATGCTCAGCCAGACATAAAAACTAAATATCATTACTGGCCTTGGTTAGTTCTTAGGACACCATTTTCCAGATCTTGAATGTGGGGCACTGTCCCAAATGATGACAATCATTAAACTCTAACTCTTGAAGGTTTTCTTGTAGTTTTATGGCTTACTTTTCCATAGAATTTGCTGACACATAAGAGATTTGTTGCCTTCTTTTGTTTTCAGAAAGTCACAGGGACTTCAGAGCCGGTTTTAAAGTGGTAGGGCTAAAAAATCCAGCCAATACAAACAAACATCAAGGCCAGTCTTTTGCCATTTATCTTGCATTTGCACACCATCTGGAATCCAAGCAATAAAAGTGGTGGGGCTATAGCCCTACCAGCTTCTCCCCCTCTACAGTCCCTGAGTCAGATGTGTATAAACCCAAAGTTAGCTGTCAATTAGAATTGTGCTCTTGAAGCTAACTTTCTAGTCCTGATATGGGCTCCAGTTACTGACCAATTGTATCGATAATAAATTTTAGGAAAATTTAAGATGTCTTTAAGAACAGTTGAGTTGAAAAGTCAGCAGTATGGCCTCCTTAACATTTCCCAACTCCTTGTAAAACCTAATGGAAAATACTGCTGACCTTTAAACTCAATGGTTCTTAAAGCTGTCTTAAATTTTCCTAAACAAGAAAATTCTTGCATGCCTTGCGTGCTTATGTTTATCCCTTGCATCTGTGTGATTCAGGAAGAAGTTACCCTTCATTATACAGTACTTTTAAGTCAAGAAACACGAAGGTTCTTTGCTGTATATTTTTAAAAATTCTACAAAATCAAAAGATCTTAGTTTTAAGAAAATATGTTCTTTACTACCAACCTTTTTTCCTTTTTCAGTTTGAAACAAAATAACACTTTGATTTTCAATACAAGCCAGAATGGCTTAACTGCAGAATACCTGGACACTCAAAAACACTTCTTGAAATAGTGGCTACGTGCATAACACTAAAGCATGGAATGACCTAAAACCACCTACAATCACCTAAAACAACCTTCAGTCAAACCTTGATTATGGGACTAGACAAAATAGTCCGAATAATTGAGGGTCCACATAATTTAAAATTCAAATATTAGTAAAGAACAAAACTAAAAAGCAACTTACATTAAGGTGGCTCAAAACAGTTTCCAGCACTTTCCAACACGCAGATTTTGATGGGTCATAATTACCACTCTTTATCAATTGATGCTACAATCATGGTATCAAAAAAGTGCCCAATCACTGGTGAACACGCTGATATTATTTTCGTGACACGACAGGTTACCAAAGCAACACTATGACCTGCCAAAAACACCCTTAATTTAAGCTCTTAGTGTGTATATTTCAAAAACGGCACGGTGAAATTTTTTCTAATAGAATTTTGATAAGCAGGATAAGATGCAATTTTTGGCAAAGCTTTATAAACTCTGTACATGGGGTTCAGAGCCACCTTAAATTTGCAAAAATTTAAGGTGGCTCCGAACCCCATGTACAGAATCTTTTAAAACTTTGCCAAAAGTTACATCTTACCCTGCTTATCAAAATTCTATAAAAAAGAAAAAATTTCACAATGCTGTTTTTGAAATATAAGTGCTTAGAGCTGAAATTAAGGGTGTTTTAGCAGGTCATAGTGTTGCTATGGTAATCTATTGTGTCACGAAAATAATGCCATAGTATTCACCAAAGATTGGGTATTTTTTTTGATACCATGATTGTCGCATCAACTGACAAAGAGTGGTTATAATGACACATCAAAATCTAAGTCTTGGCATGTGCTGGAAACTGTTTTGAGCCACCTTAAGTCGTGAAACAACACTTTATCAAGATGTTCATCATGTGCAACTTTCAGTGATTTTCAATTCAGTCCTCCGCTGAGCTCTAAGTTGTTGGTAAACTTCATGATCTTTTCCTTGTTCTTGAGGATATTATTAAAGTATTACCAATGAAAATTGCCTGAATATGAGGTAAATTGGGAACAAGACTTTATTACTCATGTTACACATGTACATTTACAAGATGGGGAGGGTTAATAATACAACCAGAACTAGACCCAGTCCCTTGGCATATGACTGTGCATATTGTGACATCCCCCTTTCATACAAAACATCAATTATCGCAACTCAACAGAGGAATACAGCTAAAAATATAAATTCCTAAAGTTTCAAAAAATGTTTCATAAACTGGGAAACACTACAAAGTCTTTGACAATGAAGTTGTCCATCTGCAGTCACTATCTAAAAAGGCATTATCCATGATCCTCTCAGACTGGAAAGAGTATAAAATAAGCTTAATTAACTTGATGAACATGCTAGTGATTGGAACTGAAGTCAGTTACAAAATGGGAACAGAGTTAAGGTATCATGGTAGGTGGATTTTTATAAAAAATACAAAAAATCTTTTTTTCGCTGTTCAAATTGAGAATACTGAGAAAAATAATTTGCAAAAAAATGGAGGAAAAAAGCTTTTTTACTTTTTATGATAAAGGAAAGAACTATTTTTGAGTCTCATTAAATCTCTTACAGCACTTTGACATCTCTAATTGAAATTCACCACCAGTTGTCACATGTAATGCGAATTGCCGTGTGATATTTTATTTGCGTACACAAACTGTTCTTGATCTGGTTGTTTCATTGCAAGTTAGCTTTCGTTCTTGTCAAATTTTCTTTATGTCAGGACGAAAACCCGCAAGAAAACTTCTTGCCCATTTTTGTCTCCGAAGAGGCTGAAGAGGCAAAAATCGTGTGGAACCAACAGGTTCAGCGTCGAACAAGATCTTTGGCCCCTGATCCAAGAGACTGTGGGTCGCATTGTTGTAAACTGAGAAGGATGGTAGAAGGAACTCAAGGACACTAGTCCCGCCAATGAAGCTGAAGGTCAAAATACAAGTGCTAGTTGCATGAAATTGCTGGAGAATGGACACGATTCTGAAACTTCCACAGAGAGAGAGTCAAGCACAGATGTAGATGTAAATGATGTACACCTCAAGACTTCCTCTTTTTGGCTACATGTCAGACATGGTTTCAAAAAATGTCTGGGAATGAAGAAGTCTAAACTCAAACAACATAATACCAATGCCGCCGACAAAATCTTCTTAGTAAAAGAAATAATCACGACAGTTTAAATACAAACCTGCTTAAAGCTCTTAGCAGTTTTTCGCTTCTTAGATGATTTCACTGCAAGGTAGTAGACATCTGTTTATTTCAAGTTGTCATGACCCATTGTTGTGGTAAACTGACCCATGCCTACATCTGTCAGTGTGAAGGGGATTTTTAACATCTAATCATACCAATCTCCTAAAAGGTTTTTCGTCTTTTTCTCGATAAAATAAACTGCATATGAGGATGAACATTTTTAGTTTGTTTACGCGCGTCTTCCAACAGAATTAGCCGAAAGTCGGCAGGTATGTTCCAGATAACCTTCTTCAAAAAAGAGAGTCGCGCTTTGTCTAATTTCACTTCTGTTTCAGAGTTATGGCCTCTTTGGTAGAAGGAAACACCCACGTTCAGAATATCAAACTTTAGGAGGGTGTAGAAAAAAAAAACCAAACCACATCTGGAAAATTGCCGACACCCTTTTTGAGGGTGATGTGTGAGAAAACATTTCCGATGTTAATTGCTCTGCTCCGATAATTCACGAGCGGAAGTGAACCAGTTTAAGCCAAGCAGTAAGGTAAGGTAAGGTAAAGTGTGCATTTGGGTCAAGTGGCCCATCAGGCTGGAGCTTATCTTGGTTTCTTTAGCATGAAGCAACTGGGAGTATGTCTACTCCCCTCCAGATGGGATGCTAGTCCATCGCAGGGTTACCCCCAGCATTAAATTTGATGGTACCCATTTATACACCTGGTTGGAGAGAGGCACCGTGAGAGTAAAGTGTCTTTCCCAAGAACACAACACAATGTCCCCGGTCAGGGCTCGAACCCGGACTGCTCGCTCTGGAGTCAAGCGCACTAACCATGAGTCCACTGTGCTCCCACATTTCCGATGTTAATCGTGCCGCTCCGGTAATTCACGCACAGAAGAAAACCAGATTAAGGGAAGTAGTGTTTCTGGATATTTCTTTCCATATCACTGCGACAATGACTTTTTAGAAAATTTCAAAAATATGAATGTATTCTATAACTATTAAGCTTTCAGAAAATATGTAGGTTGATGGGGTTTTCTTTCAAAGTGCCAGCGTAAGGGCGCGATTTCTAAACACTGTCAATCCATCTACCCTACCATGATACCTTAAAGTAGGTTATTCAGTAAAACGAGTGGGTCTGATAACTGCACGTCGACTCCTGGTCTGGTATGTTCCCGAACTCTGACTGTCACTGGGGGTTCCTGGACTGGCAATGATATCTCGTGAAGGGTTGGGCGCTGAGTTGTGAGATGTCCCGATAGGCTCTGAAACATTATGGAGCTATTCAGTTCAGTGTTCACCAGACTCCACAGTTGTAGGCTCGTCCATGGGCTCCGTCAATCACTTCTTTGCCTGCTGAGCGAAGGTGTCATCTATTTCGACGAAGTACTGATGCAGATTGGGTCTTTGTCTCGTGCAGCTTATAGTACCTGGGTGCCATTTCTTAGTTGCTTGGTCCTGTATATGCACAGGTTGCCCAACTGTCAGAGGACTTAGATCACTTGCGCTCCTATCATGGTAGTACTTCATTCGCTGTTGTTGTTCTGATAGACGCTGGTTAATCTTGTCCTTGTCTGGTTTCTGATTTCCTACTTTGAAGTGAAGGTTAGTTTGGAGCTTGCACTGGTTGGTAAAGTAATTTAGCTGGGGATGGAAGCTGTGAGTCAACAGGGGTGGATCTTAGACAGAGCAATGACGTGTGGGTCCTGTCCAGATTTCTTAGCCATCTCTAAAGTGTGAAAGTAATTTGTCCCATAGTAGCAACTGAGTGATAACGGTCATTAATGCAAGTGCGGCCGTAACACTACTTGAACAGAGACCTGAAAAAATTTCAGGCTCTGAGCGGGATTCGAACCCACGACCTCTGCGATGCCGATGCAGTGCTCTCCCAACTGAGCTATCAAAGCCACATGAGAGCGGTCGTATATGGGTTAGCCCTTTATATGGGGACGTTTAGACTTGGCCCAAGTACAGTAAAGATGAAAGTAATTTGTCCCATAGTTGTCCCGTTATCACTCAGTTGCTACTATGGGACAAATTACTTTCATCTTTACTGTACTTGGGCCAAGTCTAAACATCCCCATATAAAGGGCTAACCCATATACGACCACTCTCATGTGGCTTTGATAGCTCAGTTGGGAGAGCACTGCACCGGCATTGCAGAGGTCGTGGGTTCGAATCCCGCTCAGAGCCTGAAATTTTTTCAGGTCTCTGTTCAAGTAGTGTTACGGCCGCACTTGCATTAATGACCGTTATCTCTAAAGTGTGTTTGACAGTCTGAACTTGTCATTCCATGAATCTATTGGATTGTGTGTATCTTGGACTTGATGTAATATGTTGTTAACCCCATTCCTTGGAGAATTCCTTGTAGCTTCTGCAGTCATAATATGGGCCATTGTCTGATATTATGACTTCTGGTACTCCTTGTTCTGAGAACACACATTTTGTAAGATTGAAAAAGGTGTTGCCTGTGGACTGTCCACATAGTATTTTCTTGATAATTCGAAACTTGGAGTAATAGTCACACAGGAGTAGATATTCATCTCCATCCCATGAGAACAAATCGGTTCCAACAACCTGCCATGGCCTTGAGGGTACTTAATGTGGCTGTAATGTTTCTTTGGCTTGTGTGTGTTGACTTTCTTGGCAAACTTAACATTTTTGCACTCCGGTCTCAACGTCCTTGTTAATATCTGGCCAAAATACACATGATCTTGCTCATAGCTGGCACTTTTCAACACCTTGGTGGGCCTGGTGTACTCTCTCTATGATGCCACTTCTTTGAGATTTCGGGATAATTACTCTGTTTCCTTTGGGAATTAGCCCATTTTCAATTGACAGTTCATCTCAATATGCCCAATACTTCCTCAAATAGGCTGGAACTTGCTTTTGTTTCTCAGGCCATCCAAAGTAAATGCTTTCTTGAAGGGCTGAAAGTTTGGGATCTGATGAGGTGTCCTGTCTGAGGGTGTTCAGTCTGGCATCAGAGAATTGCACCAGGCACACTTCCTGTACGTTCAACAATTCTTCACTGGGTAAGGGATTGAGTCTTGACATTGGGTCAGCAAGGAGCATTTCAGTTCCAGGTTTGTATTTGGCTCACACGTCACACCCTTGTATCCTAAGCAACATTTGCTGAAGTCTTGGGGGTGCAGCTGTTAGATTCTTCAAATGAATCATTTCAAGGGGATTGTGATCTGACTCTACTGTGAATTTCTTGCCAAATATGTAAGAGTGAAATTTCAACAACAGCAAGCATCTCACGCTCAATATCTGCGTGAGGTTTCTCAGTGTCTGAGTGCCCTGAATGCGAATGCAATAACCTTTCCTGCTTGTACTAGCGCACTTCTGAGACCTCGAAGGGATGCGTCTACTTGGATGACTCTTTCTTTGTCTGGATCAAAGTATGTTAATGACACCTCACGGCAGATTGACTGCTTGATGTTCTCAAAAGCTGTCTTGTGGGAAGGAGACCACTGGAAGTCAGTGTCTTTCTTAAGGAGGTTCCTCAGAGGCTCTGACAATAGCAGACAGATTCGGGATGAAACGGTTCATGTAAAGTTGCTATGCCAAGAAAGGTTTGGAGTTCCTGGGTGTCCTGCGGCTCCTGATCGCCTCCACTTTTTCTGGGTCAGGATGTACTCCTTCTGAGCCAAATAAGATGCCGAACAATGTGATCTTGCTTTCCTTGAAATGGCATTTGTCCAAGTTGAAAATAAGTCCATGCTGCCCCGTGACTAACATTAGGTTGTGCAGGTTTGAATCATGCTCTTTCTCAGTTGGGCCGTGTGCTGCAATGTCATCTGCAATGCTAACTGCTTAGGGGCATTTCTCAAGAATAAAGTCCATCTTCTGTTAGAGAACATCTTGGCTAAGACACAATCCAAAAGGAAGATCAGAAAATCTGAATCTCCCAAATGGGCTGTTGAAAATGTAAGGTAAGAGGACTCTTCATCCAGCACTACAGACCAATAACCATGGCAGGCATCCAGCTTCGAAAATACTGTGTTACCTTTGAATTTGTGAGTGATCTCTTCAAGGGTTTGCGTGTGATGATGACTTCTCTTGACAGCTTGGTTAGGATCCTTGGGAACAAGGCATACACTCACACAATGTGTATACGCCATCTCCCATTGGATTTTTGAGAGTAAGCCACATTTGAAACCCAGTCAGTGGGCTCAGTCACTGGTTGAATCACTCCTAGACCGACCAAGTTCCTTCTTAATATCAAGTTCCTTCTCAATATCATCTCTTATGTGAATTGGGCACTTCCTTCGGGCATGCACTACAGGTGGTACATCTGGGTCTGTGACAATGTGGTATTCTCCTTCAAATTTGCCAATACCATTAAATTGATTGGGATACAACAGTAGAAGGTGTAACATACTAGCATAGGTATAGCTCAGTGACACAACAACACATGTTCCAATGGCTGGTTCAACACAACACTTTATTCCCCAAGCATCTTGGGTAAAACAACACAACTTCCGGTTATGAATATATTACATTGCTTTCCCCAGAAATTCGGGATGCACTTGTAGCAAAAAGATAATGATAACCTACAGTTACAGGTTAAGTTTAACAACTGGTTTTCTAATCCTTTGAGATCTTTGCAAAACTGTAGGTGGACTACTTACAACTAAAGGAGATACAACAATATCCTCGTTTTCAGGCAGATCTACTTGTGGTTCAGAAGATGATTCACATATCGAGAGGATTCACATTATCATCTATTTTCTGACTACTTGATTCAGGTACCATGACATCTGGCTCACTGACATCATCTGGTACATTACCATGTGCCCTTATCATATGATCAGTGTGTACATATCCGGTTTTGTGTCCTGTCCTAACCACATAGGTTCTGGGCCCGCAAACTTTAATTACAGTACTTGGAATCCACTTATTAGTCTTAGCCCTTGAGTTTGGTACCCGCACACTATCATTTCTTACAAAGGATTTTTCCCTCTTACATTTCAAATCCTTATACATTTTCTGTTTTTCTCGGCTTGCATATTCTCTACAACTTGTGCCAGATTAGACTTAATCAGACTTAACTTTGTTCTTAAGCGACGCTTCACCATCAACTCAGCGGGGGTCACACCAGTTGTACTGTGAGGGGTTGTGCGATACTTAAACAGGAAATTAGCAAGTCTGTGTTTCATAGAGATGCCCTTTTTACCCTCAAGCACTTGTTTAACTAAAGCATCCTTAACAACTCTCACAGACCTCTCTGCTGCTCCATTAGATTGAGGGTGATAGGGTGGAACCAATGTGTGCTTGATGCCGTTTTTGCCCATGAATTCAGCAAATTCAGTGCACCTAAACTGTGGTCCGTTGTCAGACACCACCTCTTCAGGTAAACCATGAGTAGCAAAAATTAAACGAAATTCATCAATAGTCCATTCAGTGGTTGTATAGAGCTCATGTTTCACTTCAATGCACTTTGAGTGGCTATCGATTACTACAAGGAAATAATCATTACCTTTTGACAGAAATCAATATGGATCCATTGAAATGGTCTAGTTGGCCACTTCCATGGGATCAGGGGTGCACTGGGTGGGGCATTTCTACCATTTTGGCATACTGTACAAACTCTCACTGCTTCCTCAATTTCCTGATCCATTTTTGGCCACCACATGCATGTACGAACAATTGCTTTTATACCACATACACCAGGGTGTTCCCAATGCAACTGCCCCAGCATTTTGGCTCTGAAAATTGGTGAAATAATCACCCTAGAACCCCAAATGACACAATCCTGTTCACAAGACAGTTCATTTCTTCTATTATGATAGGGTTTGAGGGTCTCATCAGGACACCCTTCTGGGCAACCTGACATCACAAATTGATGTATCTTACCAAGTACAGGATCTACAAGGGTTGCCTTTCCTATATCTTCTGCAGTGATTGGAAAATCATCATCAATTACACTCCCACAAACCACACCCTCACTTCCCACTGTGGAGTCCTCATGTGGTAGCCTTGAAAGAGCAGTGAGAGTTTGTACAGTATGCCAAAATGGTAGAAATGCCCCACCCAGTGCACCCCTGATCCCATGGAAGTGGCCAACTAGACCATTTCAATGGATCCATATTGATTTCTGTCAAAAGGTAATGATTATTTCCTTGTAGTAATCGATAGCCACTCAAAGTGCATTGAAGTGAAACATGAGCTCTATACAACCACTGAATGGACTATTGATGAATTTCGTTTAATTTTTGCTACTCATGGTTTACCTGAAGAGGTGGTGTCTGACAACGGACCACAGTTTAGGTGCACTGAATTTGCTGAATTCATGGGCAAAAACGGCATCAAGCACACATTGGTTCCACCCTATCACCCTCAATCTAATGGAGCAGCAGAGAGGTCTGTGAGAGTTGTTAAGGATGCTTTAGTTAAACAAGTGCTTGAGGGTAAAAAGGGCATCTCTATGAAACACAGACTTGCTAATTTCCTGTTTAAGTATCGCACAACCCCTCACAGTACAACTGGTGTGACCCCCGCTGAGTTGATGGTGAAGCGTCGCTTAAGAACAAAGTTAAGTCTGATTAAGTCTAATCTGGCACAAGTTGTAGAGAATATGCAAGCCGAGAAAAACAGAAAATGTATAAGGATTTGAAATGTAAGAGGGAAAAATCCTTTGTAAGAAATGATAGTGTGCGGGTACCAAACTCAAGGGCTAAGACTAATAAGTGGATTCCAAGTACTGTAATTAAAGTTTGCGGGCCCAGAACCTATGTGGTTAGGACAGGACACAAAACCGGATATGTACACACTGATCATATGATAAGGGCACATGGTAATGTACCAGATGATGTCAGTGAGCCAGATGTCATGGTACCTGAATCAAGTAGTCAGAAAATAGATGATAATGTGAATCCTCTCGATATGTGAATCATCTTCTGAACCACAAGTAGATCTGCCTGAAAACGAGGATATTGTTGTATCTCCTTTAGTTGTAAGTAGTCCACCTACAGTTTTGCAAAGATCTCAAAGGATTAGAAAACCAGTTGTTAAACTTAACCTGTAACTGTAGGTTATCATTATCTTTTTGCTACAAGTGCATCCCGAATTTCTGGGGAAAGCAATGTAATATATTCATAACCGGAAGTTGTGTTGTTTTACCCAAGATGCTTGGGGAATAAAGTGTTGTGTTGAACCAGCCATTGGAACATGTGTTGTTGTGTCACTGAGCTATACCTATGCTAGTATGTTACACCTTCTACTGTTGTATCCCAATCAATTTAATGGTATTGGCAAATTTGAAGGAGAATACCACATTGTCACAGACCCAGATGTACCACCTGTAGTGCATGCCCGAAGGAAGTGCCCAATTCACATAAGAGATGATATTGAGAAGGAACTTGATATTAAGAAGGAACTTGGTCGGTCTAGGAGTGATTCAACCAGTGACTGAGCCCACTGACTGGGTTTCAAATGTGGCTTACTCTCAAAAATCCAATGGGAGATGGCGTATACACATTGTGTGAGTGTATGCCTTGTTCCCAAGGATCCTAACCAAGCTGTCAAGAGAAGTCATCATCACACGCAAACCCTTGAAGAGATCACTCACAAATTCAAAGGTAACACAGTATTTTCGAAGCTGGATGCCTGCCATGGTTATTGGTCTGTAGTGCTGGATGAAGAGTCCTCTTACCTTACATTTTCAACAGCCCATTTGGGAGATTCAGATTTTCTGATCTTCCTTTTGGATTGTGTCTTAGCCAAGATGTTCTCTAACAGAAGATGGACTTTATTCTTGAGAAATGCCCCTAAGCAGTTAGCATTGCAGATGACATTGCAGCACACGGCCCAACTGAGAAAGAGCATGATTCAAACCTGCACAACCTAATGTTAGTCACGGGGCAGCATGGACTTATTTTCAACTTGGACAAATGCCATTTCAAGGAAAGCAAGATCACATTGTTCGGCATCTTATTTGGCTCAGAAGGAGTACATCCTGACCCAGAAAAAGTGGAGGCGATCAGGAGCCGCAGGACACCCAGGAACTCCAAACCTTTCTTGGCATAGCAACTTTACATGAACCGTTTCATCCCGAATCTGTCTGCTATTGTCAGAGCCTCTGAGGAACCTCCTTAAGAAAGACACTGACTTCCAGTGGTCTCCTTCCCACAAGACAGCTTTTGAGAACATCAAGCAGTCAATCTGCCGTGAGGTGTCATTAACATACTTTGATCCAGACAAAGAAAGAGTCATCCAAGTAGACGCATCCCTTCGAGGTCTCAGAAGTGCGCTAGTACAAGCAGGAAAGGTTATTGCATTCGCATTCAGGGCACTCAGACACTGAGAAACCTCACGCAGATATTGAGCGTGAGATGCTTGCTGTTGTTGAAATTTCACTCTTACATATTTGGCAAGAAATTCACAGTAGAGTCAGATCACAATCCCCTTGAAATGATTCATTTGAAGAATCTAACAGCTGCACCCCCAAGACTTCAGCAAATGTTGCTTAGGATACAAGGGTGTGACGTGTGAGCCAAATACAAACCTGGAACTGAAATGCTCCTTGCTGACCCAATGTCAAGACTCAATCCCTTACCCAGTGAAGAATTGTTGAACGTACAGGAAGTGTGCCTGGTGCAATTCTCTGATGCCAGACTGAACACCCTCAGACAGGACACCTCATCAGATCCCAAACTTTCAGCCCTTCAAGAAAGCATTTACTTTGGATGGCCTGAGAAACAAAAGCAAGTTCCAGCCTATTTGAGGAAGTATTGGGCATATTGAGATGAACTGTCAATTGAAAATGGGCTAATTCCCAAAGGAAACAGAGTAATTATCCCGAAATCTCAAAGAAGTGGCATCATAGAGAGAGTACACCAGGCCCACCAAGGTGTTGAAAAGTGCCAGCTATGAGCAAGATCATGTGTATTTTGGCCAGATATTAACAAGGACGTTGAGACCGGAGTGCAAAAATGTTAAGTTTGCCAAGAAAGTCAACACACACAAGCCAAAGAAACATTACAGCCACATTAAGTACCCTCAAGGCCATGGCAGGTTGTTGGAACCGATTTGTTCTCATGGGATGGAGATGAATATCTACTCCTGTGTGACTATTACTCCAAGTTTCGAATTATCAAGAAAATACTATGTGGACAGTCCACAGGCAACACCTTTTTCAATCTTACAAAATGTGTGTTCTCAGAACAAGGAGTACCAGAAGTCATAATATCAGACAATGGCCCATATTATGACTGCAGAAGCTACAAGGAATTCTCCAAGGAATGGGGTTAACAACATATTACATCAAGTCCAAGATACACACAATCCAATAGATTCATGGAATGACAAGTTCAGACTGTCAAACACACTTTAGAGATAACGGTCATTAATGCAAGTGCGGCCGTAACACTACTTGAACAGAGACCTGAAAAAATTTCAGGCTCTGAGCGGGATTCGAACCCACGACCTCTGCAATGCCGGTGCAGTGCTCTCCCAACTGAGCTATCAAAGCCACATGAGAGTGGTCGTATATGGGTTAGCCCTTTATATGGGGATGTTTAGACTTGGCCCAAGTACAGTAAAGATGAAAGTAATTTGTCCCATAGTAGCAACTGAGTGATAACGGGACAACTATGGGACAAATTACTTTCATCTTTACTGTACTTGGGCCAAGTCTAAACGTCCCCATATAAAGGGCTAACCCATATACGACCGCTCTCATGTGGCTTTGATAGCTCAGTTGGGAGAGCACTGCATCGGCATCGCAGAGGTCGTGGGTTCGAATCCCGCTCAGAGCCTGAAATTTTTTCAGGTCTCTGTTCAAGTAGTGTTACGGCCGCACTTGCATTAATGACCGTTATCACTCAGTTGCTACTATGGGACAAATTACTTTCACACTTTAGAGATGGCTAAGAAATCTGGACAGGACCCACACGTCATTGCTCTGTCTAAGATCCACCCCTGTTGACTCACAGCTTCCATCCCCAGCTAAATTACTTTACCAACCAGTGCAAGCTCCAAACTAACCTTCACTTCAAAGTAGGAAATCAGAAACCAGACAAGGACAAGATTAACCAGCGTCTATCAGAACAACAACAGCGAATGAAGTACTACCATGATAGGAGCGCAAGTGATCTAAGTCCTCTGACAGTTGGGCAACCTGTGCATATACAGGACCAAGCAACTAAGAAATGGCACCCAGGTACTATAAGCTGCACGAGACAAAGACCCAATCTGCATCAGTACTTCGTCGAAATAGATGACACCTTCGCTCAGCAGGCAAAGAAGTGATTGACGGAGCCCATGGACGAGCCTACAACTGTGGAGTCTGGTGAACACTGAACTGAATAGCTCCATAATGTTTCAGAGCCTATCGGGACATCTCACAACTCAGCGCCCAACCCTTCACGAGATATCATTGCCAGTCCAGGAACCCCCAGTGACAGTCAGAGTTCGGGAACATACCAGACCAGGAGTCGACGTGCAGTTATCAGACCCACTCGTTTTACTGAATAACCTACTTTAAGGTATCATGGTAGGGTAGATGGATTGACAGTGTTTAGAAATCGCGCCCTTACGCTGGCACTTTGAAAGAAAACCCCATCAACCTACATATTTTCTGAAAGCTTAATAGTTATAGAATACATTCATATTTTTGAAATTTTCTAAAAAGTCATTGTCGCAGTGATATGGAAAGAAATATCCAGAAACACTACTTCCCTTAATCTGGTTTTCTTCTGTGCGTGAATTACCGGAGCGGCACGATTAACATCGGAAATGTGGGAGCACAGTGGACTCATGGTTAGTGCGCTTGACTCCAGAGCGAGCAGTCCGGGTTCGAGCCCTGACCGGGGACATTGTGTTGTGTTCTTGGGAAAGACACTTTACTCTCACGGTGCCTCTCTCCAACCAGGTGTATAAATGGGTACCATCAAATTTAATGCTGGGGGTAACCCTGCGATGGACTAGCATCCCATCTGGAGGGGAGTAGACATACTCCCAGTTGCTTCATGCTAAAGAAACCAAGATAAGCTCCAGCCTGATGGGCCACTTGACCCAAATGCACACTTTACCTTACCTTACCTTACTGCTTGGCTTAAACTGGTTCACTTCCGCTCGTGAATTATCGGAGCAGAGCAATTAACATCGGAAATGTTTTCTCACACATCACCCTCAAAAAGGGTGTCGGCAATTTTCCAGATGTGGTTTGGTTTTTTTTTCTACACCCTCCTAAAGTTTGATATTCTGAACGTGGGTGTTTCCTTCTACCAAAGAGGCCATAACTCTGAAACAGAAGTGAAATTAGACAAAGCGCGACTCTCTTTTTTGAAGAAGGTTATCTGGAACATACCTGCCGACTTTCGGCTAATTCTGTTGGAAGACGCGCGTAAACAAACTAAAAATGTTCATCCTCATATGCAGTTTATTTTATCGAGAAAAAGACGAAAAACCTTTTAGGAGATTGGTATGATTAGATGTTAAAAATCCCCTTCACACTGACAGATGTAGGCATGGGTCAGTTTACCACAACAATGGGTCATGACAACTTGAAATAAACAGATGTCTACTACCTTGCAGTGAAATCATCTAAGAAGCGAAAAACTGCTAAGAGCTTTAAGCAGGTTTGTATTTAAACTGTCGTGATTATTTCTTTTACTAAGAAGATTTTGTCGGCGGCATTGGTATTATGTTGTTTGAGTTTAGACTTCTTCATTCCCAGACATTTTTTGAAACCATGTCTGACATGTAGCCAAAAAGAGGAAGTCTTGAGGTGTACATCATTTACATCTACATCTGTGCTTGACTCTCTCTCTGTGGAAGTTTCAGAATCGTGTCCATTCTCCAGCAATTTCATGCAACTAGCACTTGTATTTTGACCTTCAGCTTCATTGGCGGGACTAGTGTCCTTGAGTTCCTTCTACCATCCTTCTCAGTTTACAACAATGCGACCCACAGTCTCTTGGATCAGGGGCCAAAGATCTTGTTCGACGCTGAACCTGTTGGTTCCACACGATTTTTGCCTCTTCAGCCTCTTCGGAGACAAAAATGGGCAAGAAGTTTTCTTGCGGGTTTTCGTCCTGACATAAAGAAAATTTGACAAGAACGAAAGCTAACTTGCAATGAAACAACCAGATCAAGAACAGTTTGTGTACGCAAATAAAATATCACACGGCAATTCGCATTACATGTGACAACTGGTGGTGAATTTCAATTAGAGATGTCAAAGTGCTGTAAGAGATTTAATGAGACTCAAAAATAGTTCTTTCCTTTATCATAAAAAGTAAAAAAGCTTTTTTCCTCCATTTTTTTGCAAATTATTTTTCTCAGTATTCTCAATTTGAACAGCGAAAAAAAGATTTTTTGTATTTTTTATAAAAATCCACCTACCATGATACCTTAACTCTGTTCCCATTTTGTAACTGACTTCAGTTCCAATCACTAGCATGTTCATCAAGTTAATTAAGCTTATTTTATACTCTTTCCAGTCTGAGAGGATCATGGATAATGCCTTTTTAGATAGTGACTGCAGATGGACAACTTCATTGTCAAAGACTTTGTAGTGTTTCCCAGTTTATGAAACATTTTTTGAAACTTTAGGAATTTATATTTTTAGCTGTATTCCTCTGTTGAGTTGCGATAATTGATGTTTTGTATGAAAGGGGGATGTCACAATATGCACAGTCATATGCCAAGGGACTGGGTCTAGTTCTGGTTGTATTATTAACCCTCCCCATCTTGTAAATGTACATGTGTAACATGAGTAATAAAGTCTTGTTCCCAATTTACCTCATATTCAGGCAATTTTCATTGGTAATACTTTAATAATATCCTCAAGAACAAGGAAAAGATCATGAAGTTTACCAACAACTTAGAGCTCAGCGGAGGACTGAATTGAAAATCACTGAAAGTTGCACATGATGAACATCTTGATAAAGTGTTGTTTCACGACTTAAGGTGGCTCAAAACAGTTTCCAGCACATGCCAAGACTTAGATTTTGATGTGTCATTATAACCACTCTTTGTCAGTTGATGCGACAATCATGGTATCAAAAAAAATACCCAATCTTTGGTGAATACTATGGCATTATTTTCGTGACACAATAGATTACCATAGCAACACTATGACCTGCTAAAACACCCTTAATTTCAGCTCTAAGCACTTATATTTCAAAAACAGCATTGTGAAATTTTTTCTTTTTTATAGAATTTTGATAAGCAGGGTAAGATGTAACTTTTGGCAAAGTTTTAAAAGATTCTGTACATGGGGTTCGGAGCCACCTTAAATTTTTGCAAATTTAAGGTGGCTCTGAACCCCATGTACAGAGTTTATAAAGCTTTGCCAAAAATTGCATCTTATCCTGCTTATCAAAATTCTATTAGAAAAAATTTCACCGTGCCGTTTTTGAAATATACACACTAAGAGCTTAAATTAAGGGTGTTTTTGGCAGGTCATAGTGTTGCTTTGGTAACCTGTCGTGTCACGAAAATAATATCAGCGTGTTCACCAGTGATTGGGCACTTTTTTGATACCATGATTGTAGCATCAATTGATAAAGAGTGGTAATTATGACCCATCAAAATCTGCGTGTTGGAAAGTGCTGGAAACTGTTTTGAGCCACCTTAATGTAAGTTGCTTTTTAGTTTTGTTCTTTACTAATATTTGAATTTTAAATTATGTGGACCCTCAATTATTCGGACTATTTTGTCTAGTCCCATAATCAAGGTTTGACTGAAGGTTGTTTTAGGTGATTGTAGGTGGTTTTAGGTCATTCCATGCTTTAGTGTTATGCACGTAGCCACTATTTCAAGAAGTGTTTTTGAGTGTCCAGGTATTCTGCAGTTAAGCCATTCTGGCTTGTATTGAAAATCAAAGTGTTATTTTGTTTCAAACTGAAAAAGGAAAAAAGGTTGGTAGTAAAGAACATATTTTCTTAAAACTAAGATCTTTTGATTTTGTAGAATTTTTAAAAATATACAGCAAAGAACCTTCGTGTTTCTTGACTTAAAAGTACTGTATAATGAAGGGTAACTTCTTCCTGAATCACACAGATGCAAGGGATAAACATAAGCACGCAAGGCATGCAAGAATTTTCTTGTTTAGGAAAATTTAAGACAGCTTTAAGAACCATTGAGTTTAAAGGTCAGCAGTATTTTCCATTAGGTTTTACAAGGAGTTGGGAAATGTTAAGGAGGCCATACTGCTGACTTTTCAACTCAACTGTTCTTAAAGACATCTTAAATTTTCCTAAAATTTATTATCGATACAATTGGTCAGTAACTGGAGCCCATATCAGGACTAGAAAGTTAGCTTCAAGAGCACAATTCTAATTGACAGCTAACTTTGGGTTTATACACATCTGACTCAGGGACTGTAGAGGGGGAGAAGCTGGTAGGGCTATAGCCCCACCACTTTTATTGCTTGGATTCCAGATGGTGTGCAAATGCAAGATAAATGGCAAAAGACTGGCCTTGATGTTTGTTTGTATTGGCTGGATTTTTTAGCCCTACCACTTTAAAACCGGCTCTGAAGTCCCTGTGACTTTCTGAAAACAAAAGAAGGCAACAAATCTCTTATGTGTCAGCAAATTCTATGGAAAAGTAAGCCATAAAACTACAAGAAAACCTTCAAGAGTTAGAGTTTAATGATTGTCATCATTTGGGACAGTGCCCCACATTCAAGATCTGGAAAATGGTGTCCTAAGAACTAACCAAGGCCAGTAATGATATTTAGTTTTTATGTCTGGCTGAGCATTATGTAAGTCTCTACCTTATAGATTATAATTTTATATTAATTAATGTTGTGGTTTTATTCTTCAGATTTAGATGCCATTGGTAAACCTCAAAGTGGACTTCTTCTTGGGAATCTTGGTTGGTTAGGATCCTACAGTGAGTGCACAAAGTCTATTATAAGTGCTCATTACTGCTTGGCTTATGTTGCAGTTCCTTCCTTTAATATAACTGAGGTGAGTCATCGTATATCAGACTGCTTGTCATCTCATGCCGTCTTATTGAATTAAATGACCACTATTTGTGTGTTTGAGGAATTTACCAGTTGAGGCCTCATGTATCCCAGGAAGCAATAGTGATTCATGGTAATAATAGGGTGCTTTTTGTGTAATTTCATAGTCATGATAGAACCTGGGCCCGGTTGTTCAAAGGCTGGATAACGCTATCCACTGGATAAATTGCTATCCAGTGGATAAGTATTGACAAAACAAACCACGCTATCCACTGGATAGTGATTTATCCGGTGGATAGCGTTATCCAACCTTTGAACAACTGGGGCCTGGTGGGTTAAGCTCTTTATGATGTGACTTCAGAGGCTGCCATTTTGAAATGTACTTGGCAGCTAGGCCATGACATAATTCTGTCCAACTCAAAATTGGTGGTAAGGATAAAAACTTGCAACTGACTTTGTATCCTTCATGAGGTCAGTTAAATGAATTTTTAAGCAATCATCCACTTCCCTATCTTTGCTGCTTTCATTTTTGGAGTTTGGAGCATTTTTGGCCCAAAATAATATGACTTGAGAGCAGCCATAGCCCAGAGTGTTAGTTAAAAGACTTGATGAAAGCCATTTGGACAAAATGTCTTGGATGGAATGAAATGAACGTGGCCCAGCTGCTTAGTACTGTTCAAAATGGCAGCAGTTATGTTGAATTTTGGGCTTCTTTTGGAGATAAATTCCATAACGAAAATCTGCACTTTAGAGGCTGAAACTTGGGTGAGTGACTAAACTTAGTGCCAGTTTTTATTCTAGTTGACTGAAAAAGATATGTTTTTTGGAGTGACCTCCTTTTATATAATGATATACCAGCATGTAGTGTTTGTTTACACATCCTTAGTGTTGCAAGCTGTTTTCATGTGACCAAGCTAGTAGTGTACTTGTGTGCTCTCCTGCAAAATAAGCGTGTGTTTCAGTGTCACTATGTATCTTTACTTTCTCTAAGAAGGTAGCTAACCTCAGCCGTTCCCAGGTTTGGAAGTACTGTAACTGTCAAAGATTTCCTTTTCAAATTGAACTTAATCTTCGGATTGTTTTTTCTTTGCTTTTCAGGAATCTCCCATTCTTTGGGGGATATGTGCACCTAAACAATGCAGTGAAGAAGATGTAACTAAAGCTCTACGAGATGTCTTTTCAGGTACAGTTATATCAACAGTACTACCATGAAGGTCTGACTATAGCAGTAACCCTGGGTAATTTAGGATCATTTTAGCAATCTTTTCCATGACTGTTTTCAGATGGTCTCAATTTTTGGGATCACTCTTTTGGGGTAGCTAAAATATGAACCAAGCTAGATCAGTCAAGATAACTTGGCCAAGTTCCTTTTTTTGCTTGTTTATGTACCATTAGATCTAGCGATTAGTTGACCGAATAACCTTGGTCAGTAAAGGATATATTATTAAACACAGAACTTTGTAATCCCAAACATCCAAGATAGCCCTATCCTGCTTGCTCAGGTTTCCCATAACAGGACAAGATTTAGTTCTTCTTGCTTGCTCACAAAGCCAGCCGTACAATACATACAGTCGAACCCCCACTAACTCTGAATAACGGCCACTCTGTTAGTCCTGGCAGAAAGTCCATGCATTCTGTCTTACATGTATTTTAACCTCTGTTCAATGCGCCCCTTTGTGGGAGGCCTGGTGACCTCATGGTTAGTGCGCTCGTCTCCAGATTGAGCGGTTCAGGTTCAATCCCTGGCCGGGGACATTGTGTTGTGTTCTTGGGCAAGACACTTTACTCTCACAGTGCCTCTCTCCACCCAGGTCTTTAAATAGGTACCAGCAAATTTAATGCTGGGGGTAACCCTGCGATGGACTAGCATCCCATCCAGGTGCAGTAGAAATACTCCTAGTCGCTTCATGCTATTTAAACCAGGAAAAGCTCTGGCCTGATGGGCCACTTGGCTCATATGCAGACTTTAAATTGGTCCCCTCCCTACAACAGCAATGTCCACTAAAACATGTCCCAACTTCCAAAATAACCTCTCAACAAGTGCCAGCTAATCAGTTACCAATCAACAGTGAATACAAAACCACAATTTTTGTTGGAAAAGGTCACTAAATGTGATCCATACTACATGTTGGTGTTCTCTGTTTCTACTAAATTTTTGTCTTCGTTTTCTTGACACACTTTGATTGTTATGTATGTATAAGCTATAATAAGCATTTTTAAAGGTATAAATGTTGTAACCCCAAAAAGAACAGGTGTCATGTTATGCCCCTATCTCTCCATAACTGCAACCTCTCTACAACAGACCTCCTAGGGACAGAGGAAAATAGCTGTTCATTTCGACTGTCAGTACGCGTTATCCAGTTGTTAGATATAAAATGCCTGTGGACATTTTGCAAGTTGCATGCATTAGTATAAATAGGTAAGGAAAGTAAAAAGCAAATGTAAGCAAAATGTACATGCATATTGTATGTTAAACCATCAAATAAAAAATTGATTACTGGTATTCCACTTTTTTGGCATTTTCTAGTATTTTGGCTTCTAATTTTTGAATCATGTAAAAATTTGACTGATGACATAAGGTGCATGCAAATAATTTCAAGGAGAGATTGGAAGCTCACTGATATTTCTGGTGGGAGCAAGAACTTGTTTCATTAGAGTTTAACAGTTACATTTCATGTCTGTTGTACTGAAAAATCCATTGGGCTGACTACTGTGTCTTTGAGTTGTTAAAATTCTTCTTGGAGAGATAACAAATGAAATGTAATGCTCATTCTGTTGAAGAACAAAAAAACACTACAAAACTAGAAATGGACATCATGTTTTTATTCACCCCTCAAGGCATGCTGGGAAGCTATAACAAATGTGCAACATAACATCCCCTTTTAGCTGCAAAAAATGATATTATAATATAAACACCACAGTAAAAAAAGGAATGCAGTGTTAACAGATTTGTCATAACCGATATTGCTAAGTGCTGGTGCAATTTAAATGGAACTTTTCTCACTGTCACTTTAGGGAATGTTCTAGAGACCAAAAAATCTCTTGCAGATCCAGACGGGGTAGTTATTTTACCACTCTGCCAGAGCAAGTCCTCACTTCGCTGGCTGGTGTTGTACGGCACTCTGCTTCACTGTTGATTGATCTTTCTATGAACTGAGGTGTTCCCCATACATTAGATGCCCTTTGTTGTGGTTGTATGTTACTGCACAACCGCAAATTGTTACGTCTATTCTGGATGTCTTGTACTGGGCTATGCATCTGATGAGGGTCTGTGCTGACCTGTTGTGAGGATGGCAAGTTCCACTTCTGAATACAAGTCATCGGCACCTTCACCATAGGCAGTGGTGGTCGAAATGGTTAGACATCCTCTCAGGGGTCTAAATACTGTGTCCTGTCACTTGGTTGATGGGAAATATAGGTATTTGCATCAGGTGGTGTTGCTGCAGGAAACCTGATCTGTGTTCTAGTTCTGCACATCTTTGTTATTAGGACCGACAGTACTGTATGACCTGGGTTAGAACACACTCTTAGCAAATTCATGACGCCTGACAGAATGCTTGTGCTTAGGATTACGTTTGGCGTATACCCACTGGCCAGGCTGAATTTCTTCCTGTGCCTTTCCACCCAGATTTCTGTCATAATATTTTTTTGCTCTTGGTGGATGTTCCTCAATTTCAGTTGTGACTGTGACAGGATGTGCCAGTTCAGGCTGAAGAAGCTGAGGTGTCATGAGAGGTCTCCCTCTGGTGAGTCAGGATATAAGCATTTGAGCTGACAAGTGTCCCTGTCCCTGTTGAGGGGTATTTCTGTAGTCCAGGAGCACTAAATGAATATCTTTGTTCTTTTAGCCTTGCCATTTCCTTGTGGCCAGTATGGGAATTACGTTACATGTCAAAAACCATGTTCAGAGGTAAACTGCTTGTACTCAGTACTGATAAACTGTGGACCATCCCAAACCGGGGAAAGTCCTCTTTGGTGAAGTGTGCTACTGTTGTAGTGAGTGTGTTGGGCAGTGCTTTGATTTCGATCCAATCAACGTCAGTAATGGCATGTTGTGACCAGATGCCACTTTCTTCTTACATGAGGATATCTTGGCTAACCATGGTCCATGGGTGGTCTGGATTATGGCTGATCATGGGTTCTTTTGGGACCTGACTAGCATACTGAGCACACAGGAGGCAGGAAGGGCAGTTATTCTTGATATCTGAACTCTTGCCTGGCCAGAAGAGGGACATCTTGCTTCTTCATATGCAGGAGCCTATTCCAAAATCTGTTCTGTGGTTTTTCTCTAGAATACCAGGTCTCATTGAGCTTGGAAAAACTGCTTTCTGGCCCTTATACACCATGCAATCTGCCATAGAGAGTTCATCTTTGAAAGCGCACTAGGGTGGCACCAATGGATGCATACCTAATTGGCCAGTTGGCCAGCCAGACATTACGAAATGTGAAAGCTTTCACAGTGCTGGATCTATAGCAGTTTGTTCCTCCAAGTTTTTTGTGTAACCTTGGAGATCCCAGAAATGTCCAAAGGTACCGCTTCTAACGCCACTTGAAATATCTGTTCTCTGGAAAGATTTGCTGTGGAAAGCTGTGAGAGAGGAGCTCTGGTCAATGTGATGGCTATGATTTGTTCTCCTTTCTGATACTTCAGTACAATTGACCATCATTGGAGTCTCATGGCTTATAGTCACCATGGTTCTTTGTTGAGGTTTCTTGAAGATACTCTTGAGAGGCTGATGATTTAGTTGTACTCTTTTCATAAAGTAGGCTGTCCCATTTCTCAAATGCCAAAAATATAGCAAGATATTCCTTTTTGGTCACTGTATACGGCTGTTTAGTTGCTGTTACAGTGTTGGAGTAACATGCCACAGGCTGATCATTCTGCAAGAGCACTCCATCAATGCCAACACCAGACAAACCTCCCTGAAGGGTTACGGGCAATTGAGGATTGCAATAACACAAAACAGCGGCCTGAGCAATGAGTTTCTTAGACTCAACAAGAGCTTTGTCATGTCAGTCAGTCCACTGGAAGGGGACCCCCTTGTGGGCGAATTCTCTTAAAGGCTTGACCACATCAGTCAATTTAGAACCTTGCAAGGAAATACAGCATACCCAAGAACACTAAACATCAGTTGGGTCTACAAGTTTGGGCATTCTTGAAATTGCTTTGACCATGGTTGGAGCTGTGTGAACCACTTTCCTGGTTTGATATCCACCTCAAACAGGTCAGTTTCATTCTCTTCCCCTAAACTTGCATCAAGATGGTGTGCCTGGGGTTCCGTGTCCTCAGATTCAGAGGGATGCTCCTCAGGCTAAAGGGGTGCATGGGCAAAGTGTTTGATTCTCTCACAGCCCTTCTCAGAGCATTGCTTGTTTGAAGCTGGGCATACAGAGCAAGAGTGTGCATGACCTACACGATAATGACAGGTGTCAGTCTTGCGTTGGTGGTTAAGAATGATCTTGACCCCATTTTTGCTCTGACTTTGGCGGTGTCTTTGTGCCCGTGTAGTTTCGTTGTTCTATGGGAACTTTTAGCTTGCAGCATAATTGCTATAGCCTTCTCATATTCATCAAAGTTCCCAGCGACCTGTAATGTTTTCTTGAATGAGACTATGTCCATTGTTGTTTTATCTCTGTGGTCCTTACATATATCTAGTAGTTTTGACATCAGTCTGTTATTGTTGATTCCTGATATAAATATATTTCTGAGTAACTGGTCCTCACATTTATCATGCTCATACTCTAGCCTCCCACCTTGTTACTTAATTCGTCCTTCCCATGCTGTGACAGAGTCTTGGTCTTCCTGTTTCATCTGGGTGAACTTTGTCCTTTCCGTTAGAACTCCTTCACTTGCCATTAAGTGTTCATGCAAGTCTTTGAGTATAATGCTTTAATGGTTCCTTTGCTTCCTCTTGTTATAGTTCAAAACTGCGCACAAGGTTATCAAATTCTTTGTTACCAGCCATGGTGGAACGGAAAGCTGCCAAAGTTTTGCCTTTTGCCAGCCTCTTTAGCTCAACGGGCATGGTGTCTGCTCCTCCTTCTGTTGCTTTGGCAGGAGGCTTGCTTTTATACCATCCATTGAGCTTGAACCCACCTTTGAACATCTGGATGACCTTTTTAAAATTTCTTTGTGGATCTCCCATGGTTGAAAACCTCAGAAGCATGACCACCTTGACTCCCTGTCCTGACAAGGATGTCATCACCACTTTTATTTTGATTTCTGAACTCTGAGAAACGTGTTAATGAAATTGACTGGTATCCCACCTCTGACATTATGTTGAACAATGAGAAAGCACCATGACACTAGAAATGGATGCCACATTTATTCACCCCACTCTCAAAGGCATGCTGGAGCTAGCTATACTAAATACATTCATTCAGTCAACTTGCCATGAAAAAATGGGTGTTCCAAGCTCATGTTCATAACATTTGAGCTTGAGACCTAGCATCTTTGCAAACTTTAACAAAAAATCTTGCAGCCTTTTGGTACATTTTGATGCGGTTTCAGCAGGTTTTTACTTTCTTCCACGTGATTTTGCAGTTTTTGTACCTCCCTCCCCCTTACATCCCCCTCAAAAATGGATCCTCTCAGACAGTTGAAAAGTGTTTGGCTTTTCTTTTCATGCGTTTCTTTTTGTTTTTATCATTTGTGACATTTCACCTGCTAATATACATCCTTTAATTTCTTCTTTTCATCATGTTGTCCCTTCTATTCATTTAAACTTAAAGTATCCTGAGCTAACATTTTGTTAAATAACTGCATTATGTCTGACCCAATACATCTATCTCCATCAGGACTGAATAAAAATCAAACACTGATCAGGTTAATCCCAGAACCAGTCAGTATTGAAGACGATTTCCACACTAAACCTGTTTTCTGTAACAAGAAGTCAGAATACACAGCTGGAGTAATCGTGACTTTGTAAGTACAATCTCTCTGAATAACTCAATGTCCGACTCATTGCACTCAAACGTTTTGTGAAATGTTTGATGAAAGGTTATACATGTAATGGAGTTTGGATGCAAAATACTGATTGGCTGAGATTAATATGTTGGCATGCTGACGTTGTCCAGTTCTGATCAGCTTTTGTTTTAAAAGGCAGAATGATGGCCAGGGGAGATAGTGTTTCATGCTTGTGCCACAGTCTCACAATAGTTTTATTTCCATTGATCTTGAAGGTAGCATACAGCAATGTGGTAGCTTGAGGCCCTGCTAGCTAGAAAGAAACAATGTTCTTGCCGTGTTACACAAGACTCTAATTTTGCAATTCATTGTTATTGCTGCTGAAAACGAATGTTGTGTTTAATGTTGCTGGCTAGCCATTATAGAGCAGTTGTGATATGTGATATTAATTATGTCTGTTCTCTACCTGGGCATGAACCATCCAAAACCCCAATTTTCTGCCCTAGATTTTCTCTCTTTACATATGTTCTTTTGAATTAGCCATCACAAGCCTGGTATCCTTGAACATTGCACAGATTGGTTTAGCCTCCTATGCACACGTGACAAGCCTAAGAACGTCGGCGTGGGAGGCTAGGTACAGTCTTGCCTGAACTAAGTCAAACAATGAGATATACAACACGCAAAACAGTCAACTGATTCGCACGTAAACAGCTACATTTTAATTATGTGATGCCAGAAGGGACAAATGGAGCAAGAAACCTATTCATCGAACTCCAGAAACATAAGCTCAACCAAATTGATGAAAGAAACATAAGAAGCTCTCTACAGAAACGTGTAGCTTTCTCAAAGTAAAGTTACGACGTCTCCGAAGTAAAAACCGGACGTGGGTAAATATGATATGCGTGATAAGAAGAAACATACGCCTACTTGCAAATAGTTCTAATGAAACAACCGGGCCCAGCGCCACAGTATTAAATGCAGGTAAGCAACATTTCACGGAAAAATTCTTATTTTCCACATTTTGCCCCTCGAAAGCAAATATCGTGCAATATAAATGAGCCTAAACAATGCATAAGCACATGACAAACAGCCTGGCAAGCAACAGAGATGTCAACATTAACAGAACAGCGGATTGGTTCTTTTGAAACAAAGGCTAACCGCCAGTGAACGGAAGTGGCCTGTCCGTTGAGCAGAAGTTTGTGGGGAGGAACGCGTGACAAGCCTAAGAACATGTGCGTAGGGGGCTAGACTGTACCGGTCCTCAATGTAGATCTTATCAGTTGCCGGTACTTCTAAAATAATACGTCTGCAGTTGCTGGTGCAAGTGTACGTAAGTGAGAATGTTGAACATTTTGCGGCACAAATTTCTCCTGTTGAATCGTTGGGTCAAAGTCAGTCAAAGTCCAGCTTTCCACGGATAGGAAGAGAAGCTATGATTGGCTAACCGCCAACGAACGGATGTGGCCGGTCTGTTGAGCAGACGTTCGTGGGGAGGAACGCGTGACAAGCCTAAGAACGTCTGCGTGGGAGGCTAAGATTGGGTTAGACAAATAGTGGAACCAGAGAATTAACTCTGAAGTGTAAATTATAGTGCTACTTAAACCCATGAATAACCCACTGGGCGTTAGCCCTAGTAAAGGGAAACAGGGAACCACACGAGGCAGAGTAACGGTAGATCTATTCCGGAGGTCGTGGGTTCGATTCCCACCGAGGTCAAAAGATTTTTTCTTTGCCTCGTGTGGTTCCCTGTTTCCCTTTACTAGGGCTAACGCCCAGTGGGTTATTCATGGATTTAAGTAGCACTATAATTTACACTTCAGAGTTAATTCTCTGGTTCCACTATTTGTGTTCCCAGTGCTACGCGGCACAACATTCATAAGATTGGGTTAGGCTCGATTTCCAGCCGCTGTTCGGGAAATGAGCCCGCGCTCCTCCCCCGAACACGGGGAGGGTAGACCAGACACGAGAGAGCGGCGGAAATCGAGCCTAAGATTGGGTGAGCAATGTTTGCATCTGTATCCAATGAGCACTGATTGACTGACTTTTGACAACTCGCTCTGCATCTCATCACCAGCTGAGGGTTTCTTGGGTGCAGGCTCTTCTGCTCTTTCTCTTTTCATACTTTCTTTCCCACAAAGAGCCTGCTTGTAGGCTAGAGGAACTCCGGTGGCCCAAAGGTCCGCCAAGTGGAGCACCATTCCTCTAGGAACCCATGAATGAATTTTCTCATGGTCATCTTGGCTTGCAGTTTTGCTCTTGGGTGCATATGTATGATAATGTCCGGGACAATAATGATGACAATGGAGTTGTGCAACATGGCAGCATACTCCAGCTAATAGGTTGACCGAGGCGTGCAACCTTGGTTTACAAAAAAAGCTTTTGACACTGACCTTGAAACCGTCTGGCTAAAACTTTAAACAGTTAAATGTTTTTGATGGTGTTTCAATGTTCACTTAACATCGTTATCAAGTCAGGGATGAATGAATTGTGTGGGGATATAAAATTAAAAGAATTCCTAAGAGACACAAACTAGTGTAATAAAAATGTACTGATGATGTAGTCAGGTATTAGCACACACAGTTATGTAAAACGTTTTGTGTGAATAGAGTCTTTTTGAGGGTTTAACAAAAGTTTGAACTCCTTAATGAGTAGCACTTTGAAAGCAGATTTTTGCAGATTTTGATCTGCACTTTTTGATCTGAATTGTGTATCCTCTAAAGCAGACTTCAGTGGACCACATTCCTTTAGATGCCGATTGCTGAACATCTGTGTTCGCTAATGTCAAATTGTGTGCTTGACATAATCTGCATTGCACAGATTACATTCAAGTTAATTAGACCACGCATTAGTTGTTAACAATAGGGGCAATAGGATATATCATTTTCCATCTGTAGTGATATTAAGACGTGTTTATTTAGTTTTGCAAAAGCTAGTCTCATTTAGCTGATTTAATTTAAGTGCATGCCTTATTTTGTATGCTTCTTGTCTTTGGGTTTCATTGAAAGAAACTTTCAAAGGAATACATCAAACCCCTGATATTGTTTTTATTATCAATTTCCACAGGATATTGTGTGGTTTAATCCTGTTCCTCTGCCTTGTTGGGACGATTATCGACGTTGTTGTTAACTTTAAAAAGTCACACTCATCGCCTGTGAACAAAAGTGATGCATTCATGCCAGTCAGAAATGTTTCTATAGTAGCTGATCACAACCAGGCCTCTTTTGTTGGAAATCCATTGGCAACGAGTGATCCTGACAGTGACAAGACAAATCTACTCCAATCCTCCCGTGATGTGAACTTCAGTGCAAGTATAACTTTGTCAAACTTTCACCCAGAGCCAGCTAGACCAAGTGAGTGCCAGCTAGACCACGTGAGTGTGATATGGATCTTAAACTAATTGATCTAGCTCTAAAGGGTCTTCTGTCACATGATTGGTTGGGTCATTGCAAATAGAAGACTAAATATAGAGCACAT
>JAHPZR010025891.1:45000-53106 GCA_019787425.1 Platygyra sinensis
TTATTTTGACTATTTACTTTATTGTAGATCGAGTTCTTGATAAATCTATAACAAAATAGAATTTAGTCTACCAAACTTGTAGCTGTAAGGCAAGGTAACTGTATTTTAAGTGGTAGACGTAGAGAGTGGCGGCTCATTACAAACATAGGCACGCAAGGCGTGCAAGAGTTATTTTTTTGTGAATAACAAGCCCGAGTAGTAGTGAATAATGCTTATCAGTCAATGGTGTTACCAGTCTGGTCGGTTAAAAGTGATTGGTCAGTAAAGCCTTCATGGTAATGGCGGTCATTGGTCGGTTTCGATCCATCTATTGTTAGTTGTTAGAAGTCCGTTTATCGGTTTTGTTTTCGTCTTGGATAGGTCGTTTGTAAGGCACCTGCACTTGTTGACATCTGTTACGAGGCTATAGTTGTAAGTTAGTGTACCAGCTTTTCAGATTCAATCGTTGAATGGTTCGTACAGTAAGTTCTCGCTGTAACTCGTTTCATAATTTGAAGTGGTTTTTGACGCCAAAGGTGGCAACAGAATAAGAACGTGCTGTTCCGTGACTCGACCTGTCAGATGTGATAATCTGATAATTAGATTAATTTTTTTGTTTATCCGTGAAATGATAGTGTTTGAAAAAATCTTTCTTCCATGTTTTCTTAGATATTTATCTCCAGCAGTGAAGAGAAAGCATATCGCCTTCAAGTTTTCGAGAAAACAAGGGGATCGTGTTGTATAACTTTGCGAGAAAAACAAAAATATCATGTTACAAACGTTCCCGTGAAAAGTAAGATTGTCACGTTTTTACTAGTCAACGTATTATTGAATTTAACTCAGTTTATAACAAACATGTTCTGATGCTAGCAATGACCGTAGATTTTTTTCGGTTTTGATATTCCACGAAACCATTTCAAATTAATATCGATATCAAAACCAAGAAGACGTTATGAAAGGTAACCCTGAAAAAAGAAAGAGACATGAAAAACTGTATAAATATTATAAGACGCCAAGAGTCTGGGACGTTCCTTGTCACCTTACCCTTCCAACACCTGAGAGTTTTTTTGCACCTTTTGCGACTGTATTTCGCGAAGCGTGCAACCACTATGTCACCTCAAAGTCTTATCAAATTAATTTGCGGTTTAACTCGCCGCCAGGAGTCTTCAGGAATACCACAAACCTTAACTTTAAGAGAATCTCCGCTAAAGTTACCGTTTTTAACAATTGCCATGATTAATGCGAAATATGAAAATGCCCCTGAATTAATTAAGAAAAGATAGGTCCAAACATTTTTCTGGAAGCGCCGCTAGATCTGCATCTTGTTTGCCAGTTTATTCTGACCGTGAAAAACAAAAGCGTCAAGTTACCAATTGAAACTAACAAATAAAAATATCATGTTACATGAATCTGCAACAAACCAAGAAATTTGATTCGAAGTTTACAGTACATCCAATCCGACTAAGAGGTATCCTTTTTTTACAAAAAAAATAACTCAACAAAAGTGTTAAGTTACCATTTGTAGCTAAAAGTAGCAATATCTCGTTTTGTTTGTTCAAACATTTCATGGATACAAGTGGTGACGATTCGTCAGCTCTAATTGAATTTACTCCCTTGTGAAGAACAGAAGTGTCAAGTTACCATTTCTAACTAAAAATAGCAAACATCTCTGGGAAACAAGTGCTCACAATTCATCACCTCTAATTGAATTTACTCCCTTGTAAAAAACAAGGGTGTCAAATTACCCTTTGTAACTAAAAATAAAAATTTCTCGTTACACTTGCATACAAGAACGAAACAATTGTCACTTCCACTTATTTTGTAAACGTTAAAACTGTTTCAAATCTAAATAGTCTCGTCTCCTCTAAAAGATGTCCTTTGCACTAGAAGCGACGATTCGTGCCCTCTAATTGATTTTACTCGTTGTGAAAAACGAAAGTATCAAGTTACCCTTTGTAACCTGAAATAAAATATCTCTTCCCATTTGTTTACTACTGACTATGAACTACTTCAAAACGCAAAACTCATCTCGTTCATAACTAGCCACCTTTACACTGAAACAACCCAATGTATATTATGTAACTGTCACAATCCCATCCAGACCGGACTAAAAATCATAAACTGGCAACATACACTTTAGTCTTTATTATTCAAGCACCAAAGTTCTTGTACTTAATACAATCATAGAACTCCCAAGACTTTATATACCTCACTTAAGTTATCTTAAACAAGAAATTTTCTTTGTCTTCTACTACAATTCGTGCTGGCTATTAATGTGATAAAGCGAAAACCCTGATAACATTGACGAGACAAGTTAAGTTTCATTTATAACGTATCTTCTCATCTCTATAGTAAACAAGAACCATTATAAATGTAAAATCGTCACAGAATAATTTCTTTTTGTTCTGTTGACGAAATTAATCGTAGTCTCTTCGCTTTTCTCGTTGAAACTTATCACTGAAACTGATCGATGGATGCTGAAATTAACGAATCGCCCTCGACTCTGCAGCAGTATTTAGGTTTCACTACAACACACAAACGATTCGAACCTGTTCACAACCTCTTCACATTACCACTAGTGCATTCCGCCCCCTTAAATACAATTGTTCCTTTCACAGAAACCACGTCAACATTACATGGGTAGTAGAGCGGCTAACGCTCATTAAATTCAAAACCTTATGTAATGGGAAAAGCTCGCCCTTCATCGCGTGCTCGCAGTTATATCTCAAACACTATGTTTCTTTGACTGATTATCCAATTGCTAAAGACTATCAAACCCGCCCACAAAATCCTTAGCCTAACCCACAGAAAATGTCGAGGTAAACCCAATATATGAATACTTCCTCCTCTTTTACAGAAGAATAAATATGGCCGTTCTCAACTGTATCGGAATCAAATCTTCTCACATACCATTTACCTTTATAACAGGAAATTTGATTGGTGTTTAATAGTAGGTCCAATCTGATTGGTGTGACATACATACATCTCTCACTAATCCACTGAACCATGATTCACTGAACCACTGATCCACTCACTGAACTACCCGTCCATAACATACCCGACGCGCCGACTAAGAGGTATTTTTTTTACAAAAAAATAACTCAAAAACGGATAACTATTTACAATAGCGATGTTTCTCGTTACGTCACCTATTGTCATTAATGTGCCAACCAGAGGTTTATTGGCTGTTGAAACAATGCATGGTATTGTTCAGTGGCTGGCAAATTTGAATATCAAAAGAAATATGACGTCAATGTTTGTAAACAAGAAACATCGCTATAACATTACTACTTGCAATTACTATATTCGCTAAGATGAACCCAGAATTATGATTCAGCTGTTTGCAATGAAGAGACCATGACATTACTGATAACATGTATACCAACTTTTGAAATAAGATTTCGGCAGGTTATCAAGCTTTAACTTTGTAATAACTTAAAAGCGACAATGTCTGCTTTCTGATTGGCTAAGAATACATCAGTTTACACAAAAGTTAGTCAGCATAGAAAATCATCTTGTTATGCAGTATTGAATCTAAAGATCCTGTAAAGACAAATATGGCCGCCTGTTCCACTTATTAAAATTTGCACTTATAAAGCAATAGATAAAGACTTACAGACTAAGATTTTTCAAGAAGGAAATAGTATTTTAAAAGGTGAAACAGCGCTATTTGCTTAAGAGTTACCGTAAATATCTGAATATAATGAGGAGACGCTTTAAAGACTGATTATTGAAAAAATATATTCAGTTTCTGGATAGTAACATTTTCTTTTTGCGCGAGTTTGAATATTTTATTGATCCAGAAAAACATGTGCTTCGTCTACTTTTATGCTCATAAACGACTCATTTCCCGCAAGCTCACCAAGTGTTTAAATACAACGTGACACTTTGCCCCATAGTGCATGAAATCGCATATTTGGCAACCTATAATTTCAAAATTTTCCGCGTGGGGCATACCCCGACCCCCAAGGTTGGCTTGGCATTTTGGGCCGCACTTTACGCCGCCTTTTATGCTTCATTGGCCGCCAGTGAAAAATATAATTTACTTGTCTTTTACTCTGATGAATTTTGTTTCTAGGTTTCGCCTGCCAGGACTCCTTGCAATCACTGGTGTGTTGGCAGGTATCAGTTTTATCACAACAGCTGTCCTCTATGCTCATTATGACCTTGACGCAGTTCTAGGGGAACAGTAAGAAACATTTTTTTAACCTTTTAAGTGCCCATGATGTAATATGTTTTACTTTCTAACTTGAAAGCGCAAGGTTTTTTAACCATTTCTTCAGTTATACACTTTTTCATCAACCATTACTCATAATCTCACAATGCGAACCATAGGATGTCATATGACAGTGATAATGGTGAAAAAAGAAGCAGAAGAAAAGAAAGAAGCATTATTGGTAAAAAAAAATTCAAACTTAGTTGCACTTGGTAATCATGTTATGCATATTACAAACATTCAATAAAAGGTGGGTCACCATGCTTTGTATGCACAATGTGAATGGCGGTTTATGATAACTATTTGACCCGGAAGCTGTTTCTTGGGAACTCAATTAATCCGAAAGGGAAAATGATTTTTTTTTTTAAAACAAAAAAAAAAGTCATTTGGTACATTACAATACTGAAGCCAAGCAACAACATGGCTGTTTTGAGAGCTATAAAAAGGAATTGAGATTAAACAAACTGAACAGCTGGCTGAATTTCCTAAAGTCATGTTCTTTACAGCATACAAATAAAAATATATTTTGAACTAAAGTAGGTTGAAATGTTAGGAGGTTTCCTTGTTAAGATATTTCAACCTTTTCTCGTATCATGGTAAATAGGTATTTAGCCTAATACACGATTTATAACATAGTGCGACCGCAGCTTCTACCTCCTATTTCTATTTAGAGCCATCATGGTAATCATCTCTATATATGCACAGTCATGTGTAAAAAACAGCACATTTGCAGTTTCCTTTTAGTTGCAAAGGTTCCTGCAATGTGAACATCATTCTGAACAATCCAAATCGTACTTCGAGCCTTTGACTTTTACCAAGCAAAGATGTTAACTAAAACTTAAGTATTTTGGCTTGGTTTGTTTAATACTTCAACGAAGCGAATTTTCATTGACAGTTTAGAAACCAAGTAAAGCGTTCTCACTCAACTGATCGTGGCGTATTTTTAACCAGCTAAACAGTAACCTTTGTTTTCCTGTACCATGCATTGTGAGATCTTTGTAGACAATCACAGATAAAATGAAATGTTTTAGCGCCCAAGTTGAGTTCGCTAAGGATGCATTTGGAAAGTTTGGAAAGCACTAAAGAAGCTAGAGTTGCTCACAGCTGCGGCTCGGCAACTCTTATATGTGCGTCTGTCGTGCTCTTCTAATTTCCCACGTGCATCCATAATTCAATGTATTCTCACACTAAGTATGAACCAGTTATGTTTACCCCAGATGATAGACATCGAAAACCGTTCGGGATTTTTTTATTAAGTCATAACTGGAACCTTTTTAGTCAGGTTTTTAGAACCATATTGAGAACCATCCATTCTTGCCTCAACAAAACTTGACCATGGAATAACACAAGATTTAGAAAGATATTTTAGAAAACGTTTGGTGAAGGTTGATAAGGTCAAATAGCATGATTTCACGGAAACTCCGCTGACACTTTAGTTTTGTCATCGCCAGTGTTTTTTTTCCATATTTATCTAACAGGTGAACCTAAGAGTGGATAATTCACACTACTGAGTTAGCAATCATACTTAAGGTGGCTGAACACAGTTTCTGTTACCTCTGTTTCACTTACACTTTTCTCTAAAACCCTTGATCCTTTGGTCGCCAAAAATGGCAGCAAGCAAGTTAACAACACGAACTTCAACTTTTTTGATAATTAAGCTGACGTATGTACCGTTGCCATGGCAACATGATCAAATATAAACAGGTGTTTAAAATCGGTTTTGTTTATTTGCAGAAAATCTAGTCATTAGATTTTCTTTATAATTTGCATGCAACAAGCTTGTAACGATACTCGCAAGTTAGCGCTATTTTAATAATAATTTAACAAACAGATCTTTTATTATCCCTCTTTGAAGGTTCACTGGCATATCTTGAATTTCCTTTGTTAAAGTTCATTTTTTTTTCAATCCTCCAGTTACTTTTTTCCTAAAGTATTTTCATGCCAAATTTCGTGAAATTCTAATGAGTGGTTCTCGAGAAATAAGCGCCTCCGAGAAGTCAAGTTTTCACTCAATCGCACTTTTTTCGACTTACTACGCATGCGCTGCATTTAACTGGGTTCTTTTAGCAACAAAGAAATAGCAGAGCTGAGTTCTTTGCATCGTTACCTTTCTAACATGCCTATGTAATAAAAGAGTAAAACCATCAATTCAATACATTGTGTTCATTTGTGAAGAAAAAATAGTACAGATAGCGCAGACATTGAGCAAATAAAATGATCGCTCTATTTATGCCATGTTTGTTTTTATGCAATACTTGCGCGCGCGCTGAATCGCGTTAGCAAGAGCGCGCGCCAAAACTGTGTTCGGCCACCTTAAGTGCCACAAGTAAGATGAGAATTATTATCGTGACATTTTGTTGCAGGCCTGCTGGTGTTGATTTTGACTCTCTCATATATGTCAAGCCTTATTGTCGCATTGCTCCGTACCTTGTTGGTATGGTGTTGGGCTACTTACTTATTCACTCAAAGGACTGGAGGCTACCCACCAAGGTAACAAGATCATAATATCCCTTTGGTCTGTTTTTATGCTTCAGTCGGAAGTTTTGACTGCGCCCGAACTATTGCTTGCAAGTGGTCCCATCATTGATTACCAAATATAAGTTTCAAAGTCAGTTCTGCCATATATGTTAATTTGACCCAAAGCTTTCATCTCACTTGCTTTGACCGTTATTGCATTCTAAGTAAACCAATTTGCTATTGAAGGTAAAGCTCATGTTTATTGTGTGCTTGTGAAGGACAACCTTGAATGAATGTAAAGTATACTGCAACAATGTCCTCACTTTTAGAATTGCTAACTGTTTGATCTTTTAAGGTTCATACATACTTATTCAATATGGCTGGTTGGTGTGTTGCTATCATTCTTGCCCTGTCTACGCTGTATGGTGAATACAAAGTTCTAAGAAAACACAATCCTCAACCATTCTCTCGTGCTGAGAATATCACATACGGGACTTTTTCGCGATGTGCGTGGAGCTTGGCACTAGCCTGGGTGATTTTTGCTTGTCATCGCGGGCTCGGAGGTAAGGTATTAAGTGTAACAAAGAAGTGAAAGGTCAGAGAAATGGCTCAAATACACGTGCAAGTAACTTTAGGTTCTACCACATGAAAAGTCAAGTCATTACCTCAACTGATGTTTTTATTGCCATACACTGAATTCTTGGTACCCCCTATTTGGCTTTTAATTTTAGTCCTGGTGGAAGAATTCAAAGGCAATGTCATATTTACATATGTACATATAAAGAAAAGAAATTTTGAAGCAAGGTAAACGAAAAAAGAAACGATGTGTACAGATCTGTACACTACTGTTCTGCACTATGCAGTAGGCCATTTCTGAATTACGTTTAGCCTCTTTTTCAAACCGAGTCTTGGTGCTCATCCTTTCATATGAAAGGATGAGCACCAAGGATGAGCACCAAGACTCGGTTTGAAAAAGAGGCTAAAGGTAATTCGGAAATGGCCTGTTGGGTTAATTTCTATCTCAGAGAAGTAAGCCACTTCACATAAAAGAAAAAAATGCTCTCAGTGAAACATCTCCGTACATTTCTTTCAAGCTTTCAGTTAATTCCAAGCGAATCAAGGGACTGGAGTGGCAATAACTTCTTACCTCTCGTTATGTTCTGCGAATAAAACTGGTGGAAAAGAAACAAAAAGTAGATGGGAAAGGGAAAGTTAATCAAGACCATTACATTATATACGAGGTCGGTAATGATTGTAACTTTCCTTGCTTGTTATCTTTTCAAGGTTTGGTTAATAGGATCCTGTCTGCTCGTTTCTGGATTCCATTGAGCCGGCTCACATACTGCGCTTATCTTGTGCACATAATTGCCATGGTAGTACTGTTTATATCATATGAGAACATACAGGCCTACTCTGATGTCCACACTGTGAGTAACATGTGCTTGAGAATAGTC
>JAHPZR010025892.1:2500-10741 GCA_019787425.1 Platygyra sinensis
AAAGGAAACAATTTGTTAACTTTGGATATCAAAATGTAAATTCTCTTTGCTCGCGCCATCACTACGTCAACAGCGCGCGCTAGTTCTGTGGCTCCATCGAGTTATACAAACACGATTTTTAACCAATCAGCACGCGTGCTTTCTTAGGACGTTTTCTAACAAGTCGTGAAACCGACGTATTTCTGCCATGCTTAGAACCCATACTAAGCTGATCACTGTAAAAGTAATGCATAAATGTTCTTTATAGGGGTATTTCACCTCCTGGGTCGAAAACGAACGACTAGAAATGTGCCTGGTAAAATATTTCTCGAGAACTAAAGAGAAAGAATGGAACAAGGAAATTGAAGTGCTAAGAGAGATTTCTAAAAACGGCGAGCATGACAATCTGCTGACATACCGCTGGCATTCTGAAGGTGAGGAGAAGGTTACGAGTGTGGTAATTATTTCTAGAAAATAATTGCAAAGAAAATCTTCTCTTTTGAAAATGGGAGGTAGTTAACTTTGAAATTTCCATAGCAAAATAAAAGCTTCAGCTTAGCCATCCGCCAGAGACGGCGAAAACTCTACACACTGCCAAGAATGTGAAATCTACCACGCTCACCAGGAAAATACCCGCCTGAAACGTCACTGATCATCATCTGGTGATTCCCTTAGTCATGATTGTCTAAGGGGCTGTTGCTAAAAATTACTAACAGCGAAGAAACAATTATCGTATCGAGGATAAGATTAAATCCTGAACAGAAAAGGCGACAGACAAGTTGTGGTTCCTCAGGTTATGTTCGCGTTATGCGCATGCTCATTACGGTTCTCAAATGACTGACAGATTACTTTACTGTGGCGATCATAGAAGCCAGAAAAAGCAGCGAGATCAAAGGTAGCTGCCAGCCCGCAGCCCCCTTCCCCCCTGTACATTTGTTTGCTTCACTTTAAAAATGAACATTAACTTTTCTTGTCCAAATATACACATGTATTTAAGGACCAGATTAGTTGACTCGCTTTTGTTTTCTTAGCAATTGTAATCACATTGTTTGAACAGTAAGCTTATTATGTATTGGTGATTTATAGACAATGATTTCTTTGTTTTTCAAGTTATGTTGATAACCAGTTGATTTCAACAAACTCGGCGCTACACTCCTCTTTGGTTATTCTTAATCGCCACATCAAAGCTAATCAAAAAGGACGTCAATGTAATAAACAATTTAACTGATGTCTTCTTCTCTATTTTCAGCATGTGCTTTAAACATAGCCGATTTTCAAACTATCAGAATACCACATTTGAAAAATAACGGCTTGTAAGTACTCCAATTGCACTTAATGTTAAATATAATTGAAGTATTGTTTCGGTTAAATTGTTTAAATTACAAAGATAGTTTTCGTTACTACTGGCTCTGAACAGAAATAGACCAATTTCAATATATTACAATTTAATGGCATCGAGGCTTAGGGGACTAAACCAAATGAAACTGTTGACTCGTGACTCAACTTCAATATGATTTCTTTCTAAGCCTTGGTACCATGTTCGAAAATATGCGCACTTAAATTTCGTCCCCCGAGAGAGAACGGGGTTCGTGACTAACCGAGTGGAAATAGATCGTTTCTTTTCAGAAGCAAGTAGGTGTGATACACTGAGCTATTTATTTCTTTTTTTTTTACTATGGCCATCCAACCGTCCAATTTGTTGCGTGCTTACTGGCTTATCAACGTCGCGCACTGATCTTGAAAATTTTGCCAAGCCGTTTATGATGATGAAGCATTGTATCCAGACTGGATTCGATTCTTTAAGGGAATATTTCAAAGAAAAAACGAAAAGAACGAATATAAGGTTAAAGTTGTATATTTCCACCTTTTATGACACTGTTATGCTTTCATCGCTTTTGAAAGAATTGAAAGTGCGTAAATTCAGACTATAACAACGTCAAAGCTTGACCTAGATCTGGATGATGATGTCATGTTCAAAGTGCTTTATCGTTAGTGGGTTTCAAGAATTTGCGAACGGAATAAACGTTAGTTACAAATTTTGTTTTTGGGGTTTAATGACGCCTTGAGCTTTTCGGTCGTTTCCATAAACGAAATTCAGGTCTGTACCCATTCAATATCTCTAGCGAAAGTCAACCCTTGATTGTTTTGGCTTTTTGCTATTGTATGTTGTAACAAACAAATCGAAGTCAGTTTAAGGTGGCTCAAAATAGTTTCCAGCGCTTAGATTTTGATGGGTCGTTATAACCACTCATCACTTACTGCTACAATAAAGTGCCCAGTCATTGGTGAACAAGTTGTTGCCATTTTTGTGACACAATAGATTTCCATAGCAAAAGTATGGCCTGCTAAGAGCACCCTTAATCACAGCTTTAGGGGCTTATAATTCAAAACGGCACGGTGAAATTCTTTCTATAGCATCAAATTTGATAAGCATGAGTAAGACGCAACTTTTGGCAAAGTATAAAACAATTCTGTTCACTGGGTTCAGCCATCTAACATTTTTAAAACGCTAAGGTGGTTGTGAACCCTATGAACAGATTTTCTAAAATCTTTGCCCAAAGTTGCGTCTCATCATGCTTATTAAAATTTGATAATATGAAACATCGCCAGAAATCAAGGACATTTCGAGCCCGCTAACAATTATCAGCGGTATATCGTATTACACAATAGACTATCAAGAGTATTCAATATGGCGGCGATAAGAATTTTGATTTGCTTTTCGCGCCAAGACTACTGAAGTTGCATTCAACGCCTGGCATATTTTTATTCCGAAAAGGACCTGAGAACTAATTATTTCCCAGCAAGATCACAAACAAAGATGGTCGACGATTCAAAGATCAGCATTGCTCGTGTTTAACCATTTCAGTCGTAGTTTTCCAAGTGGCGTCCCGTCACTCGTGCAACATGGAAAATAAGGGATATTCTGGCTCGTTGGGAAGTCTTCTGATAAGAGAAAATGGCGATTTTACAGGATTTTTGGACGCTTCGAACTCAGTAGAAGTCAATTCGAGTGAGAGCAGTTTACTTCATTAGTGCACTTTCCTGTAATCGGCGAGTGTTTGGGTCGGAGAACGACGGATTTTGAAGAAATGTATGGCGACTTAGGTCAATAAACAGTGAAAAAAAGAACTGGCTCAGGAAGTAAGTGATTTTTAGTTATCGAGTCACTGTGAGGTTTGATGAATAGCAGAATCAATACTGAATATGTCTCGAGCGAGAGCAGACGGGACCATGAGCTCCTGATTGTTATATTTTAGAAATTTTACAAATTTCCATACAGTTTCTTATATTATTTGGACGCCATTATGGACGTCATGCGCAAGCGCGGCCGCCATCTTGTCCAATATTTCTGGCAATGGAATTTCACCATGACGATTTAAAATTGTAAGAAAAATGGATAACAACGTGTTCACCAACGATTGGACAGTTTTTTGATACCATGATTGTAGCGTCAAGTGATAAAGAGTAGTTATAATGACCCTTAAAAATCTTGCTGCTGGAAACTGTTTGGAACCACCTTAAATGCGTCCACCCTGTTATCGTTTATGAATTTAGTTTTAGCATTGTCAAAGCTGCTGTGGATTAACGATCAACAACAGGACACACCCTAAAAATCTGACATCGTTAAATGGATGGAACCTAGGGAAAGCTAACACTGAAGGTTATTTGATTTCAGGTTGATCTGCTTTGCCTTTGTGTCAAACACAACGATGGATGATTACCTCAGAGAAAGCGTTGGGGCACGTGCTCCAGGCATTTTGCGACTTCTAAGCTTACTGTTGGATGTTAATAGAGCTATAGAACACCTCCACAAGATAGGAATCTGCCATAATGACATCACGCCATCCAACGTACACATTTCTTTTAATGAAGAAGTAAGTTGGAATACTCACTGTTCAAAAATATAGTGGATTCCTGATTTTTCGAAGCTCCCGCTACTACTGAAAGAAACTTTTCACTTCCTCGGCAAAAAGGTTAAGACAAATTAACATACGGTATTTCTAAGCTTCCGCATTTTTCAAACCAATTTCCGCTCCGCTTTATGGCCTGAGAAATCGGGATTCTACTGCATCACACGTAGTACTAATACACAGACTGCTGGTAAGCGAATTTCAACGAAAAAATGTTTCAAACTCGAAAACTGAATAATAAAAAGGACAGTATAGTCAGTCAGGCTAATAGCAGCGAAAAAAAATTATGGAAGTATTACAATTAAAGGGAGCAGAAGGCTATAAATCACATTGAATGTAGCCACTGAAAGAGATTAGACAACCACAATTTGTAGAAATAACGCAAGTTATGCCCAGAATTTTCACCGATCAAAATGGTGAAAAGAACCAGGAACTGTATTGAACTACAGCACTGCTGCTATTTTTAGAGTCATTTCTTTCGGTTAGTTCACGCCCCTGCTAGCGAGATAGGTTATCACAGAGTGGACCGCACAAGCAGGATGCTAGCCAACGCTAATGTGGATGAAGCAGCTTTAATTTCGAGCCCTTGGCCTTAAAGCGAAGCAGAATGACAACCTCGCTGGGGGGAAAGGCGCCACTTGGTTGACTGAATCGAGTTCAATACAGAAGACAACTAGCATTGTTGAGGGTCCCACACACTTGCCTGGGTGTAGAGGTAGACCTAATGTTTACAAACTTCCATGGCAGTGCTCAGTTTATGTACACGCTGGGACACCTGACTCTGGACGGCTAGTGGTGATGAAATCATCCAAGTAGAAATCATCAATGGGTAGATCTATTACCTGGTGTGAAGTCAGCAGAATGTATTCCACTATATCGGCAATCGTAGGTAAACGGAGCTGATAGAAGGCCAAAGGAAAGAGCCGTTTCATCTCCAGAAAATAGCGAGGAGACGGGTGTACATGCAGGCACGTTACGCCTTCAAATCAAATTTGGGCATGAGGGCCCCTTTACCAAACTTGGACTTGGATACTAGGCAAATCACCTGATCCACCGTGATGTAGTAAAAAGTAAACTCGATCTTCTTGGTTTATCCCACCTCCAGCCAAATGGCAACAATGTGGTATGAATGTCCGACCTGTCCGTCAGGTTGGTCGAGGCGGCATTTTCTCAAAAGACTCAATCTAAGGGCAACCAAACCCTGTCGGAGAACTGGCGATGTTTCCGAAGGATAAGTCACGCCAGAGGAAGCTAAGGACAAAGGTTGTGAATTAAGCTGGTTAAGGCTAGTTGGCTGACCGAGAACGCATCCCGAAATGAATGACACGCATGCTCAAGAGTGAATTAGAAGCGGGAAGACCTGAAGTTTGCTCGGCTGACAGCGCTTGCTTCAAGGCATTAACAACGGCTGACTGAAAAGCGGGGGACGGCTGGTCCTGCAACAGAGCGATAACCAGGGGGGGATTCCTGGGGTGGCTGTGACCCCCTACTGTAAGCCTTCCTTAAGCAAACAACCTACAACAGGTGTCGAAAGCGACATGACAGTCTTGTAAGTACCCTCACTGTGACACAGTAAGACCCCCTTTTGAAAATTCCTGGCTATCCTCGTGGTTACGGTTGGAGACAGGCAAAGAATTGGAGAGAACGGTGGGAGTCACGCCAGAATCTAGTGTTGTATCAAATCACAGAGGATTTCCCTTGAAATCAGGCAAGAGAGACAAGACATCGAAAGCCGCTGCTTGGCTGTTACGAGTGTTTCTGGTGTTCATTTCGAAGACGTAAACTTTCGAATAGCAACACAGAGAACAATAATCCAGACACGAATTCGGAAAGATTCGCTAGCTTGAGCTGTGTAAATGATTCATAAAGCTAGGGCAGCTAACTGAACTGAACGTGTAGTGCACTGGAACACAAGTGCCCTGCAAATCCCCTGAGGGCTGCCCCACAGGTCACGTACCGTCGAGTGAAAAACCGCTGGCCGCATTGGTTTGAGTCCAACTTGGCCTAAATGGCATTTCAATCACATTTAAACATCCGTCTTAATATACTGAAACTGACATAAACCTGATGCAAGTTGGAAGTCCGGGCTAATGTCAACAATCAGTATATCATTTTGCATTGCTGCAAATCAAATTCAAATCAGAGTACTCGACTAATAAAATACCACGCAAACAATACTTGTTTGGATACGGCAGAAATAATGTAGCATTCTTCATCAGCGAATTTCGACTTGGAACCCCGATAAAGTGGGTAGTTTTTTGCTACCGCTCGAATGTTTGAAACCCACAAAGTTTGTCACAGCAACGCCTTTGCCACCCCTCCCGCCCAACAGATTCTTTTACCACCCAGATTAAACCAGCAGCAGCCAGGGTCTTTCTCCAAACGCAAAGGGAGGCTAAGGAGAGAGTCTAGCAAAATGGTTGGCTGTATTAAGCGTGAATTATGGCTAACTTTGAATCAATCCACTTTGAGTGCGAAGATCAACGAAAAGAAAATATATCGCGAGGAAATCGGCGACTAAAACTTTGAACACGAGAATGGGTGTGTGCCTCATATCGTTTCGGAATAACTTGCTTATATTATTTTTGTTTTAAACCAGTTCGGTTACTTATAGTTAACTCAATTATCACTTTCTTCTTTTGCACCACGGCATGGGTATTTATGCTATGAGGCGCGAAATGGACAGCTATAAGTATTATGATTTGTCAACATCAAAATATTCTTGTGGGATCTTGTGGTCGCGATTAACTCATTATTTATGTCAAAACGCAAGCAGATGACTTAATTGTTAATAATCAATATAATCTTTTCATTTTAGGTTCAACCTATGAAGGGAGTGCTTGGAAGTTTTGGGCGAGCATTTATACTCAGAAGCAATGACAAGTCATGCTTGTTGTTCCGGGAAGATCTAAGACAATTCCTCATATTGATGGAAACAGTTGTTGGCTACTACAAAACTGAAGGAACGAACCAACAAACCGAAGTAAATATACCAGAGAAAAGCAACAAACAAAATTGTCCTACTTTTAAAATTACCGTTTTCGTTCCTTTTTTATTACTTAGCTCTTATTAACCTAGCGTGAGGTCTGTATGGGAGACTCTTGACCGAGGTAGTATGTATAGACCGAACGCAGTGAGGTCTGTACACACGAACGAATTCAAGATTCTCCCATACAGACCGACTTTGCTCGGTTAATAAGATGTTTATTGTATGGCAAAAACAAGAACAATTTATTCCTTTAGTGTAACTGGTTTGTACTAACTGACATCTTGATTGTGAATGGCGATGAGCCGAATTTAATTCTTCCAAAGTTTGCTCGTCCTCTTTACTTTTTTTTCTAATCAGCTTTTTGACACTTACAGAAATAAATATTGTTAGATGAAAACAGTCAATAATTTTACACTTAAGTTTGCAACTTTTTCACTGCAAAACATTACCGGTCTAGATGCCAGTCTATATGGGAAAATCTAGACCGCGGTCAATATCGTTTTAAGCCAATTTGAATTTGGTAGTGCCCAGCCCTTGTGAGACAGAGCCATACAATAAAGAGGAATCTTGCCATACGACCACCCCATGGTGGTCGTCTTAAACGAAGTTCCTCCGTATATAATGTAATAATTTTAAGTGAACTTGCAAACTTTTTAAATTAGCAAATGTTTAGCTCGTAGGAATTGTCAAATTTTATTGGTAATTTAAATTTATGTAAAGCGCATGCGATCATTCTGTCATGAAGCATGTGCCATGTAAGTTTTTAACCTTCTCTTCAGTCCGGAGTGGAAAATAACGAGCGAAAGCTCGTGATTTTCTTAGTCATATAATAAATTGGCGATCGTTAGGGTTGTGGATTAAAGATACCCTACTTTCTTAAAATTGCACTCGCCTAAAAGCTCTTGCAATTCAGGAGAAAATTTGCAAATGTTACTCGGAATGTAAATTCTCTATTGCATTCGAATTCGAAATCATGCGAATGATTACCTTCACTTGCAGGTCACGGAAATATTGAAATTGTGCAGGAACGAGCAGGATGACAGACAGGACATCCAAGACGTTAGAGAAATCTTGGAAGGAATTTGTGGCTTCTCTGAGGAAAATACTCGACTTTAAAGTGCCGGAAATAATAATGAAAAATTATCCTTAAATAGATAAAAGTCGTATCCTGTAACAAACCAGCCGTAAATCATACACTGTATGACGGTCGTATCCTGTAAAAACGTTATGCATGGTTTTGTTATGAATCACGGCAACCATTTTTGCAGGAGTATTTATTATACTTATACTCTTCCAGAGGGACCTTTAGACGCCTAGAATCATTACATTATTATTACCAATTACAATAAGAAGTTCACATCC
>JAHPZR010025893.1:0-35276 GCA_019787425.1 Platygyra sinensis
GCTGTGACCCCCTACTGTAAGCCTTCCTTAAGCAAACAACCTACAACAGGTGTCGAAAGCGACATGACAGTCTTGTAAGTACCCTCACTGTGACACAGTAAGACCCCTTTTGAAAATTCCTGGCTATCCTCGTGGTTACGGTTGGAGACAGGCAAAGAATTGGAGAGAACGGTGGGAGTCACGCCAGAATCTAGTGTTGTATCAAATCACAGAGGATTTCCCTTGAAATCAGGCAAGAGAGACAAGACATCGAAAGCCGCTGCTTGGCTGTTACGAGTGTTTCTGGTGTTCATTTCGAAGACGTAAACTTTCGAATAGCAACACAGAGAACAATAATCCAGACACGAATTCGGAAAGATTCGCTAGCTTGAGCTGTGTAAATGATTCATAAAGCTAGGGCAGCTAACTGAACTGAACGTGTAGTGCACTGGAACACAAGTGCCCTGCAAATCCCCTGAGGGCTGCCCCACAGGTCACGTACCGTCGAGTGAAAAACCGCTGGCCGCATTGGTTTGAGTCCAACTTGGCCTAAATGGCATTTCAATCACATTTAAACATCCGTCTTAATATACTGAAACTGACATAAACCTGATGCAAGTTGGAAGTCCGGGCTAATGTCAACAATCAGTATATCATTTTGCATTGCTGCAAATCAAATTCAAATCAGAGTACTCGACTAATAAAATACCACGCAAACAATACTTGTTCTGATACGGCAGAAATAATGTAGCATTCTTCATCAGCGAATTTCGACTTGGAACCCCGATAAAGTGGGTAGTTTTTAGCTACCGCTCGAATGTTTGAAACCCACAAAGTTTGTCACAGCAACGCCTTTGCCACCCCCCCGCCCAACAGATTCTTTTACCACCCAGATTAAACCAGCAGCAACCAGGGTCTTTCTCCAAACGCAAAGGGAGGCTAAGGAGAGAGTCTAGCAAAATGGTTGGCTGTATTAAGCGTGAATTATGGCTAACTTTGAATCAATCCACTTTGAGTGCGAAGATCAACGAAAAGAAAATATATCGCGAGGAAATCGGCGACTAAAACTTTGAACACGAGAATGGGTGTGTGCCTCATATCGTTTCGGAATAACTTGCTTATATTATTTTTGTTTTAAACCAGTTCGGTTACTTATAGTTAACTCAATTATCACTTTCTTCTTTTGCACCACGGCATGGGTATTTATGCTATGAGGCGCGAAATGGACAGCTATAAGTATTATGATTTGTCAACATCAAAATATTCTTGTGGGATCTTGTGGTCGCGATTAACTCATTATTTATGTCAAAACGCAAGCAGATGACTTAACTGTTAATAATCAATATAATCTTTTCATTTTAGGTTCAACCTATGAAGGGAGTGCTTGGAAGTTTTGGGCGAGCATTTATACTCAGAAGCAATGACAACTCATGCTTGTTGTTCCGGGAAGATCTACGACAATTCCTCATATTGATGGAAACAGTTGTTGGCTACTACAAAACTGAAGGAACGAACCAACAAACCGAAGTAAATATACCAGAGAAAAGCAACAAACAAAATTGTCCTACTTTTAAAATTACCGTTTTCGTTCCTTTTTTATTACTTAGCTCTTATTAACCTAGCGTGAGGTCTGTATGGGAGACTCTTGACCGAGGTAGTATGTATAGACCGAACGCAGTGAGGTCTGTACACACGAACGAATTCAAGATTCTCCCATACAGACCGACTTTGCTCGGTTAATAAGATGTTTATTGTATGGCAAAAACAAGAACAATTTAATTCCTTTAGTGTAACTGGTTTGTACTAACTGACATCTTGATTGTGAATGGCGATGAGCCGAATTTAATTCTTCCAAAGTTTGCTCGTCCTCTTTACTTTTTTTTCTAATCAGCTTTTTGACACTTACAGAAATAAATATTGTTAGATAAAAACAGTCAATAATTTTACACTTAAGTTTGCAACTTTTTCACTGCAAAACATTACCGGTCTAGATGCCAGTCTATATGGGAAAATCTAGACCGCGGTCAATATCGTTTTAAGCCAATTTGAATTTGGTAGTGCCCAGCCCTTGTGAGACAGAGCCATACAATAAAGAGGAATCTTGCCATACGACCACCCCATGGTGGTCGTCTTAAACGAAGTTCCTCCGTATATAATGTAATAATTTTAAGTGAACTTGCAAACTTTTTTAATTAGCAAATGTTTAGCTCGTAGGAATTGTCAAATTTTATTGGTAATTTAAATTTATGTAAAGCGCATGCGATCATTCTGTCATGAAGCATGTGCCATGTAAGTTTTTAACCTTCTCTTCAGTCCGGAGTGGAAAATAACGAGCGAAAGCTCGTGATTTTCTTAGTCATATAATAAATTGGCGATCGTTAGGGTTGTGGATTAAAGATACCCTACTTTCTTAAAATTGCACTCGCCTAAAAGCTCTTGCAATTCAGGAGAAAATTTGCAAATGTTACTCGGAATGTAAATTCTCTATTGCATTCGAATTCGAAATCATGCGAATGATTACCTTCACTTGCAGGTCACGGAAATATTGAAATTGTGCAGGAACGAGCAGGATGACAGACAGGACATCCAAGACGTTAGAGAAATCTTGGAAGGAATTTGTGGCTTCTCTGAGGAAAATACTCGACTTTAAAGTGCCGGAAATAATAATGAAAAATTATCCTTAAATAGATAAAAGTCGTATCCTGTAACAAACCAGCCGTAAATCATACACTGTATGACGGTCGTATCCTGTAAAAACGTTATGCATGGTTTTGTTATGAATCACGGCAACCATTTTTGCAGGAGTATTTATTATACTTATACTCTTCCAGAGGGACCTTTAGACGCCTAGAATCATTACATTATTATTACCAATTACAATAAGAAGTTCACATCCTATACATTTCCGACAATTTTGTTATGGCGCGTTTGTCGGCCTTTTGAGCGAAATAAAGTTGACAAGATTTTAAAAACTGCTTTCTTTTCAGCTGAGCGCTTGACGTAAGCTTTTGTGAGTTGTCTTTGCCTCGTTTTTTACTGATTTTAAGTTTCGTTGGCTGTTCCGATATTTCAAAAGGAATGTCCCCCTAGTATCTACTGTTCCTCGTTTTTGTGTTCCTACTGACTATTAGAGGGTTGACCAGCCTTTTTACAAGGTAGGAACAAAACGTTCACTCTAGTGTAAAAGACGTAGATTTCGTTCTGAGTTGGCAACTGTAAATGGAACATGAGTTGTTCTCGACTCAAATTGATAAATTAGGACGGTGTTGTTCCGAATTCTTATCTGTACATGGAACACATTGTTCCCAAATTGGTCATTTATAGGACTGTTATGTTTCGAGTTCCTATCTGTAAATGGAACATATTGTTCCCAAGTTAGTCATTTAGGACTGTATTGTTTTAAATTCGTTTTTGTGCATGGAGCACGTTGTTCCCAATTTTCTTTTCAATTTTCTTTATGGATTCCAATAGCCCTTGCAAAGATCTACCTCTTCAGCATGGTCCTAATCTGGCGGAAAAACCTTTGTCTTTACAGTCCTTAATTGCGTTGTTCGAATGTTCTGAAATTGCGTGACGTACCAATGTTTTAAAATAATAGTGATGTTATCTTTTTTTCTTTCGTTCTTTCATTCATTCTTTATATTATTTATGTTCTTTATTCATTCTTTATATATTACATATATAAGATGGAAATGATGGTGGTGTGGACCTGGCTGAGAAGAAACCGCCGGGAGTAACTTCGTTGAGCCTGGGGTCTCTGTCAAAGGAACACCACCTGCTACCTCACGCCCGGAGAGGATAATACGCGCCCCGGATCGCCATGGAGACTGTAAACTAAATGCCATATGTTCTTATGGTTATCTCATGGCTCCCAAGAACAGAGTTGAAAGTCTCAATGCTTTCCTACAGAAGCGGACAATCGAGTACTTTTTATTTAAATCAGATTATACGCAGAGAGCTCCACCGCTTAGGAAACAAAGACGGAGTGGAATATTAAGGTTACAGTACCTTCAGATCGATCGTTTTCTTCAAATCTGGATTTTTGGGTCAAAATATTGGTCAGAATTATTGAAAAAGACTAAATATTGGCGGAAAAATCGCGGTTTCACGCTTTCGCCGGAAGTAAAAGTTTACCCCTTGATTGACAGTCCTATGACGTTATGCAATCAACCGAGACGACGTTCGCGGGATTATACACATGTAATGCATCAGTCAATTCGCAGCATGTGCCCATCCCCCCTCTCCCCGGGCTAACCCCGGGCATTAGCATTTTTTATAAAAAATTGGGCAAATTCACCGGGTGGGGACACATAAGCTGTCTAAATGCCCCGGGGTGGGACGAAGAAAGAGGGCTAATGCCCCGCCCCGGGATCGTCGCCTTCCAAGACTTCCAACACTTCTGCAGTTTTTTTATTAACCAGTGAATAAAACGGTCAACTGTTCAGTATTTTAATGCAATGGTATTAAAGACTTCAAGGACAACAGTACGTGCTATTTTATTCTGATTATATTTATTCCTTTATATTTTGTTTTTAACAAAATTTTTATAACTTTTTTTTATATTTTTGTTTTTCACCTTGTCGCTGTAAAGAATCAAGACATTTTAAATGATGATGCATCGCACTTTAAGCTCGCAAGATCTGTGTTGAAGATCGCATCATTTGAATTCGCAAACCATCAGTATTTTAATTCCACTTTCATGAATTTAAAAGTTGTCAGGCTAGTTTTGAATGCGAAATGCGAAATAGTCGTTCACGCAGTGTTCACGTCAGTGATTGTTTTGTGATAAACAAATATAGTTCACCTTGTCGCTTATATTTATATGCTTACAAGTAATGAAGAAATATCTAAAATTGAGAAAACATACCTTTAAAACATCGACAGGTTTTTCTCACGTCCCTGACGGACAAGCCAGTCTTTGACAAAGGCCTCGTCCTTCCTGATAAACTCATCCATCTTTCGAAAACACGTGTGTCAAATGCCCGGGGTCGCCCCGGGGTATGCTAATACCCAGCCCCCGGGCCGCGATGAAATTTGCTAATGCCCCACCCCCGGGACTGACAACGTGAAGCAAATGCCCCACGGTTGCCCGGGGGGGGGGGGAGTGGGCACCGCTGGAATTGATTGATGCATAAAGAACTGGGCTACTCAGTTGATCACCCACCAAGCTTTACTTCCTTGGTGTAATTCTTTTAGGTATGAATAAACCAAGACCATGGCAATGTCCGTGGACCAGTTCGAAGAAGCGAAAGAAGCGAACCAAAAATGAAAATACAGCAATGAGCGAACAAGCGAAAGTTGGCGGAAAGTTGAAGCTACGGCTACATGTATGGGATTGCAAAAGATCGAGTCGAGAGCTGGGAAAGGCGCTGTAATGATAGTACATGTTCTTTCTGGCTGGCTTGCCTCTTCTTATCCAATCCGACGTGCTTTCCTCCAACATATCAGCTAAAGTGTTTCGTCGAATCTGTCATAAATGAACGAGAGTTCTTGCCATTTCGCATGAAGGAATGGCTAGATTGCTGCATTGATGTTTGTTCGTCATACAGTGAATACGGCAGTGATATTGGATTTCTTATCAATCAAAAATTATTTCTTTCAACATCAGAATATCACTATTATATCAAGAGAGGAAGTGAAACATGCCCGATTTCTGAAATCGCCATAATCTTCTCCGGCTCTCTAAAGTTTATCGGTTCATTTGAAGCTGCCGCGTTTTCTTTTGCTAACATGTTTTTCCTCCTAGCCACTTAAGTTTGCTTTCCAGCGGTCGTTCCCTTTGTTGCCTTCCCCATTTCGCTCCACAGCTTCAAGAAAAAAAAAACGAGAGCAGCAAAAAAAAAACTATCTCCGCTTTCATGCGCAATGTCGAAACACTAGGTTTGATCACAGGGGGCACACTCTCGTGCTGAGTAGGGAGAGAGTAAATGAATGAATGAATAGTTTATCTTTGTCTCCTCTTGTCATCTCTTTTATCTTATCAGATTTTACTGGGAAAACCGCTGCTTAAGGACGTTCGCGCCCAAAAACTTCCCACGCACAGATTTTTTTTAAACTTTGTCAGCAGGTAGAAAATGATAAGTTTAGATTAAAAACGTAAAAAAAATGGGGGGTCACCGAACTCGTTTTGAAGATAAGGCGTATCACAGACCATTGCATTTCTAGGATTTCCAGTCATTCGAGGCGATTTTGCCCAGATTCATTACTATCGGCATAAAGTTAATTTGAAGAATCATATCTAAGCAGGAGCCATAATCGGGGACGGAGACCGTAAGTGCGCGCCATTTCTAGTATTGGGGTTGGCGCCATGATATGGGACAATTTTTCTATTTTTAGAACAAATTGCGCCATCGCCTGCGGCACACGCGCGTACATTGCTGCAAGGATTTTCGCGGATGTCGCGCAGGGGAAATGGCGTCCGAAATTCCCGAAATCGTTTATGCTTTTGGATCCTTTTGGCCCATCACTCAACGCCTTCATGGCTGTTGGAATTTTGATTAAGTATTTCCGCCGTAAGTTGCTCCAGTCTGAGTGAAGACGGTGCCTAATTTAGGTATGTCCCGCTGCTTTTTATCTCTGACTAAGTTGAGTTACGCTGCTCCTTTTACGACAACTTCACATTACTCCAATCTAAATTTCACATATGAAGAAGATTAACAGCTTTTCCATAACACAGAAGAAAAAAGAACTAGTTGGATATAGCAGCGTTTAGGCCCAATAAGTGACAATAGGTTTATGTCCGTAGATGCTGCTTAGAATTGTTTGTGTAAATTCAATAAATTGTCTGTTGTCGATGAGTAAGAGCGCCCGCCGATGCGTGTTTTGTACAGCTAGTAAAACATGACAAATTGGACTTCGCACTTTGGTGTGAAACGTATATCGAACTCATATAATATCTCTAATGTTTAAGGTTGATTAATCTTTGAGAACATATTAAAAGCTTAGCTGAAAATATGTGAAAACAGCAGAAATAATCAGAAAAGTTATGATGACGCTTGTAATCAAAACTCGAATAAAGATTTCGAGTTAAAACTCCTTGTCTATTTCATTTTCGCAGCGAAAGAAAGAAGAAACACACATGATGTTAGTAGTCTTTTGGCGAACGTTAGTGAAAATTGTTGTAGTATCTCAGCACAAAAGACGACGAAACAAATCTTTTTCACGATTTTGGTTGACAATCTGAAAACACCGACTCGGACTTGAAAGTGCACGCGCTGCACTATGCAAATGAACTACTCGTACGCGTCAGACAAAAACTTTTGCAAACTAGCCAAACGAGCAGAAACAACAAGAAACTATCAAAAACAGGTTTTGGTTATGATTAAGCATTGTTTGGCAAGCTCACAAATTAACAGCTCGATACCGGAGTAAACAGTGTTCTTACAGAACTCTATAGAACAAACACAAAAGTTCACGCGTACAACTAGCCGGCGAGCGGATTTTATTCATTCACAGCGCGAACTTAAAGAAATTCTCGACCTTGAAAAACACACCTTTTCCATTAAATCAGAGCATAAACGTACATAGAAGAGCTCTGCTTCTTCTTCTCTGCCTTATTCCCTGCCATTGCTGTGAAAAATTGGCAAGAGGATCTCGCAACTCTCACAATTTCATCACACAACGTGACAACATCCACGCGAGAGGCCAAGACACGTGCGTGGATCAGCGCGGATATATGACGTCAGGATGGCGCAATTTGTTCTAAAAATAGAAAAATTGTCCCATATCATGGGTCCACGCGCATCCCAAGACTTACGGTCTCCGTCCCTGATTATGGCTCCTGATCTAAGTTATGTGTGTTTAACACAGCATATATAGGCCTATTTGATTGATCTTTGCTACATATGTCATTAATTCAGCTAAAATTAGCCTTAAAAAATGCAACTTTTAACTTACGCACACCTGTATCCACGTGCCAATTCGACCCTATTTGAATAGTATATGAGAAATAATTAAAACTTCCCACGTACAGATTTTTTTTTGTTTTTTAGTATAATGGAAAGAATCAGAAAAGGAAGTGATCTGCCGAAAAAAAATTGAGGGTCACCGAGCATCCAACAAAAATATTCGCACACAAAGTTAACGTAAAGGTCATCAGCTCTATATTTTGTTGAGTTTTCGGCTCCGTGCGCGCGCTTGAAAATGACGTGGCACGCTCGCGACCAATGAATAGCGTACGCACTAGAGATGCGCAGTAGCAATGGGCGCGAACGTCCTTAAAATCCTGCGTAACACTCTAGCACTAAACTCGTATCTAGGCCTTTCCGCGCTCAGCAAAATTTTTTTTTGGTTTGTATAATATTTGACAAGGAAGGCAACTCTTTGCCAAAACATTTTGAACGCACTGCGAATATTCGTTTTACGATAACTGCAGAAATTCGCGCGCGCTCATTGGTTAAATTTTATTGTCCATATGCGGACAGACAGATAAATTTGAAATTCATGCGACGCGTCAGCGAGCGAGAGCGGGCAATTCGACAATTTGTTATCGTAAAAAACAAATTGATGTCAGTTTTTAATGCGTCTGTCCTGTTATTGACAATGAATTTCGTCATAACATTGTCAAAGCAGACTGCGGATCCACTCGGCTATCGCCTCGTGGATCCACAGCTACTTTGACAATGTTATGACGAAATTCATGATCAATAATAGGACAGACGCATAAAAAACTGACGTCAATTTGTTAACTCGAATCTCTGAATTTCGTTGCTTTTACGAAACCAAACAAACACAAAATGAGGTCGGAAAGTTTCTCTACAACTTGGCCGAATTCGTTTTCAAATACTTCTACGACAGTCGGAGAATTTCAGCGACTTTTGCAAAGTTTTGTCTCAATTCACTTTTCGCGACATGATCGTACTGTTACCCAAATCCCAAACACGTCATCCAGCGCGCCGCTCGCGCTCCCCTCACTCTCTGACATAGAGGTTTAGATATCTACAGTTTAAACTGGACGCGCTACATCGCTTTTACGCGAGACAACCCTGAAGGTGCACGATAACTTTCAGCGTTGAGTGAGGTTGTTGCAAAACCTCTGGACCACCGGACAGTGGCATCTCTCTGAACTAAGCCGTGAAGAACATTAACTAGGACCTCAAGATAACAGGAGAGTGACGTTTAACGAGCTGACTCTCTTTCAAGGGGGAATATAATGGTGTAGTTCTAGGATCACGTGACAAAGCTTTTCGCGCACTGCAACGTTCCTTTAGGGGGACCGTTTGAGTGTGTAATGGAAGTGACTTTGGTTCAATAGAACCCGTTTCACGGTTGTTCTGTTTGCACATTTATTACAGAAATTAAATCAACAATGTTCCTATTTTACCAAATATTCCCTGGTAAAATTCTCCGAAATTTACCTGCGAATAGCCTGATCCCCAAAATGAAAAAAAGTTGCCTCTCTTTCCTGCCCCTTTTGTCATTCTGACCATGTGGCATTTGTTTATACACTGTACGCAAGCTGAACAGGCAATTCATTTTGGTACTCAAACACTAGTAACATGAAACTGCTTCTGTCAGAATTCTGAGAAGTTATGTTCGTAAATTCTCTTTGTGACACCTGATCTAAAGGAATACCTCCCAGGAGAAGAAATTCAACAGGAAAATGAGATATTTTCTCTCTCTCTCTGCATTGTGCCCTTATAATTCTCGGCTTTTGTTTTTTGATTTGTTTCTTGTCGCTACCTATGTATTTAATAATCTATTGAATTTTACAAAGCTAATACCATATATTATGCAAGTGAGAAAAATATTATCATTAGAGATTCAAGAAGCTAATTTACAAACAATGAAGAGTGGGTTGTAAGTAGACCAACTGTAATAGTAATATATGTATTGTAAGAAAATTAGAACCCCGCCTTGCGACCGACCCGTTAATACGGTCACCTTATTATTACGCCTACTTTAGTCTTGCCCGAAAAAGAGCTCAGTCAGTCAGAAACTCTTTAATACAGCCACTCCATTAATGAGGCAAGATGTTTGTTACCCGTTGGTGATCGGATTAACGGGCTCCACTGTAGTGCACGTGTAAGTAGTGCAATAAAAATATAATAGTGAAATAGTTCTATTTTCTTAAGAAGTTTTCCAGCTCTTTATTTACTTTTGTTTAAAAATAATATTACGAAAAAAAAAACAATGCCAAGCATCAGACAAATGAGCCACAAATAGACCACTTTCGAAATATTAAAATTCAGCCTAACACAATAGACCTCAAAACGAGGCTCTGGGGAATAAACCCAACAAACTCTGTAGTTATTCCTCAGAGCCTCGTTTTGAGGTCTATTGTTTTAGGCTGAATTTTAATATATCAAAATTGGTCTATTGACAACGCATTTGCCCGATGCATTCGATATCAAAATACACACGTAGCCACGTGTACACATTGTGTACCTTTTGACGAAACTTTAAATTAATCTCCTGTAGATGTGTGAAGAAGTTTACTCCATCGATTTTAGACACTGAAGCTGATCAGCCTTCAATTCAATGTTGGGAAGGCGCTTTTCTAAAAAATTAAGACATCTTAAATGTGACAGGAGTGATTTATCTCTAAGCAATATGTTAAGTTAACACGTCCGTCTACAACGCAACAATGATGGCTTCTTGTTCACAAACCGTAGCTCGGCATGTTGCATAACCGGGAACAAATCATTGTACTTTTCACTAATATACAAAACTAATTACGATTTAGGGAATTCCCTTTATATTATTATTTTTAGCTTCCTAAATCCATCAAAATTAAGCCCCTGTATCACAAACAAAAAACCCCTACTATTTCCCTTGCCCCTTGCTAAATAACAAATTACAGGGGCACAACTGAGAACAAAGGCGCATTAAGTGTAAGCTGTACTGTCGATAGGTTTCACAGAAAAAACTGTTACTTTTCCCAAGTCCGGATTACAAACAGAGTACTTGAAGAATGTCCAGCCATGTGCAGCGGCCCCTAGAACAGAAGGAAACGTAAGCTGAGAACAAATCTAACATGCTAATATAAATATGGACAACAAATAAGTCTAAACCAACCAAACTCCCCATCCTTGTTCACTACTACCAAGCCTCCACTGTATTTTGGATAATATTTTGCTATTTTTCTCAGAGCCAGTGATGCAGCTTCTGTGGGACTCTTGCCTTGACGCATAAATTCAACTGCCTGAAAACTAACAAGAAACGAGACAAGAGTATTCATCTCGTATCGTACAGTATATGCCAGTACATATCGCACAAGAAGTTCAATTCATTTCTACAAAATTACAAAATCTTACTAACTGATTGGGTCTGACTCGGTAAAAACTCAAAGCAACGCACCAACTGTAAAATTGTTAAAAAATGCTTCTCTGAACGTGTCTACCTCTTGTTCATTAACCGGAGTGACGATTCAAGAGTTTTAAATTATCTACATAAACCAAATCATGGCTTAATTTTGACATGATAGTCAGTCTAGTCTTTCTTGATGTCAATCTCAGTGTATCCAACCCAACATCTTTCAACATATCTATGGAACATCGGTTACAATTCATCATCTTTTTAAGATACTGTACGAAACCGTAAACTAAAATCATTGTACATAGCATACATAAAAATTCAACTTTGATGATATAATTAAGCCAGTCACAACATAAATGCTTGCGTTTTTCTTAGGTAAATTAACAATTATTTCAGATTTACATCTCCTTAAAGTGTCCCTGTGATCAAAAAAATCACTTCCTTTTTTTCTTGAGATTCTGAAAGTGTGTCTGCGTAACACTTGACTGGCAAAATTCTGACCTTTCATTTTCATCCAAAGGCTGTTTACTTTGAGTGCAAGTTTTGGATTTCACGATCCGCCATTACTCACGTTCAAACCTGACCGATTTGACCTCAGAGGGTTGGATCCGGGAAAAGTGATGTCAAAGGCTCACCAGCTTAAAATTTCAGCGTGTGAACGCAGCTTATTATGTATGCAAAGTGCGAGTTTAAAAGAGTGAAAGCCCAAAACTCCCGTGCTGCATATTAATTCTGCAGCGTACACACGCATTGCATTCTTAAACTAGTGAGCCTTTGACGTCATTTTCTCCTCGATCCAGCTCTCTCAAGAACTTAAATTTAGTAATGGCGGATCATTAAATAGGAAAGTTCCAGTTAAAATAAACAGGTGCCTTTTTGAAATCAAGGATTAAAACTTGGTTCACTTAGTGTTTAGTTAACATAGTTTTGAAATCCAAAGAAAAAAAATAATTTATTTTTTGTCACAGGGGCACTTTAACACACCACATCAGCAGCCTTACAGGGGGGGGGGGGGAGGGATTTTCACTATATACCTGGGAAGAAAACGCATCATGACGTCACCATCTCCAGTAGCAGCAGCACCTCCAACATCATTATCAACATACGCTCCTGCTCCAGCAATAGGCGAGTCTCCAACACGACTAGTATAAATGGAAACAAAGGAGGGTGTACTATTTAACAATTAGACTACTCGCCCTCGTTTTCTACGAGCAGATAGTCACGAGGCGCCGTAGTCTCATTGCATAAAAAGAAAAAAATGTCAAGTAACGCGTAGAAAAGAACTGTTTTATTATGTTATATCAGGTTCAAACGTGATGCGCGATGTGCACTGATGCCTAACTGTTGACTATCAGCAGATAGAAAACGGTAATATAGCCAATCAAATTCACGGATTCACAATAGACTACGGTAAATTTATACTAAAAATAAATACCCTTCAACCAAAAACAAAGCTATCCGGATCAAGTGGTCCGGGTTCGAACCCAAATTAGCAAAATAAAGATCTGTACTGAAAATACACACACTATACTATTTTTACTTAGAGATCAATATTACGTTTAGAATGAAATGTTGTCGCCGTTTATTTTGCCCTTTAACATAAGAGTCTGTAGAGATACCTAAACAAAATACCAGGAATGCAGTGATCGTGCCAAATATACAAAGTAACCATAAGAGCCAGAAATTTATATTACAAAATTATGCCGGTCAAACAACGATTTCTTACCACGCTAGTAACAGGCTAGGTAATAGAAGTATAAAAAGTCTGGTCTAAGATTGTCAATTAAACCACCCGCGGTAAAAACGTGTGTGAACACGACTAGCATTACTAAAAACACATGACAAGTCAGCTTTAAAGCACAAGAAAGGTTCAAGAAGGTTCCGCAAAGGTTTTCGGATCGGGAAAGCTATAACAAAATCTCAAACCTTATGATTACTGGGCTGTTTTATTCACATATTCTTAATATGAACAGAAGGTCCTTTTCATACAAGAAGTTTCGGGCGTAAACACCTCTCTGGTTTTAGATTTAGATTAACTAAAAAAAATTGCTTTGCGGGTCGGCAAAGTTTTCGAGATGGCTATCTTGCCATACGTGGCGAAAATGTGGTCTGATTTGGCAAACTGAATGATAATCTATTTTTCTGAAATTCTGCGAAAAAAGCTTCATTACCCAGGAATTTTGTGGTTTGCTCCGTTTGTAGTTGTTCCTGCAGCAATGTTTCCAGCACCATCAACTATAACCATTCCTGAAACAAAACAACACATTAACTTCAATAGGCCTTACCACGGTTTTCGACGCCATCTTGACGGGTGGGAGAAGCAGTCAGTCAGAAATTACAGTGTTTGTATGGGAATCCGAAGGCAAATAACTCTTTCCAAAATTAAATTTTACGCAATTTGCGAATCAAAACGTTAAAATACTAGGTAGAAGATTGTATTAACCAAGTTTGAAGGACATAGCTTGGCTAGGAGACGCTCAATCAATTTTGTCTAATTTTCCATACCTACGTCAGTAATTTTTCCGCGAACCGTGTCTAGACGTCCTCTAACCAGCCAAATTTAGAGAAAAATGGCTCATAAATATATTTTAAGAAGTCCATCGTAAAACTGCTCGGAGGAGTTTTGGAGGCTTCAGGAATGGTCGCGTGTCACTGAAACTGATGGTAATTTTCAAATATGGATGACTATGCAAAGCAACTGACTGACCAGTTGCTTAACAAAGCAGATCAAGACTGAACATCAGCTGTGTTCATTACTCATTGCATGAAGAATTCAATTTTACCAATAGTATCATGATTTTGTCTGCCGATGTCTCTATGTGATTTACGTCTTGAGGTTCTCTGTTTCCTGTTGAAATTAAAACAGACTGTTTCAGCGAGGTTTCAGTTCTGTAACTGATCAAGTCGTTTTTTGAAATCTAATCTTAAAACAAAGCCGGATATAGCATATTAAGTAGACTTCACCTTAAGGAATAACTCAATATTTATACTTAAATATGCTTCCATATTTAAAACAATCTTAACTTAGAAAATAAATGTCATTGCAGCACACAAGTAAAAGAAGTGTTTGCATGATCTACAAAGTGATAACTAACCCCATCCCATGTTTGGGTTTGTATGGACCACAAGATTTCTGCGGATCAGGAACCACGTCCTAAATATGGAAAGAGTAACCACGGGTTACAAGATATTGCGTCTTGAAATCCTTAAAACAACTACTGCTGGAACACCAGTCTCTCCAACACGACAACCAAACGATTAGTCTCTGAGCTCAAGAGTGAGACAAAAATGTCGGAGATCATGATGAACACCACCCCAAATTTACTGACTGAAACTGTTTCTTTTTTTGGTTAACATAAAATGATGCCGAAGTTTTTTTTTTAATCTTAGGAATAATCCAACGTAACCCGATCAGGGAGTTGCCTACTACTTGTGAAGTGTGTCCAATATTTGGGCTACAACAACTTGAAGCGCATAATTATGACGAGTGCTATCGTACTGTTAAGCAACCACTATTCCAATAGTGAACATTCAAACATACTTACTGATTACTCCTAGTCTAATTGTTGAATAAATATACGCGTTTCAACCAATCAGCGCCCGAAATGTCATTGCGCTTCTTTTAAATCCAGTACAATATATTCTGAATAATGTAGTCAGGGTTTGAGCTCCGGCCAGGGTCAATGCCCTGTTTCTTCGCATCTCTAGTAACTGCTTTACTTTTATTCCTGGAGATACGACTTTCCAAAGTCAATACATGAATCCACTAGGAAATAACACCCTTACATTCTTTTTTGTTTTGTTCTCTTTATCGAGTCTACAGTATCATCCACTTAACAAATAAAGAAGCGTAAGCCGTGTATTACACTGTGATAAAACACGATGGTCTTTTGAGAACACGAGGGAAATGTGGAAAACACGAGCATTCCTCAAGTGTTCTCAAATGACCGGAGTGTTTATCACAGTGTAATACACGGCTAAGGCTTCTTCATTTGCTTTAAAATATAGATTTTACGCGCGCAAAACAATAAAACACGCTTTTTCTGTTTTATACTCTGATAAAACATGGGTTTTTGACCAATCAGAGCGCGCGCAGGGTCCTATCTATGTTTTAAATTGCTCAGTTTAACCATTACCACCATCACCATCATCATCATCATTATCAAACATGACATATTACCTTCCAAAAGTTTGGTTGACGTGTTGGGAGAGACTGGTGTGTTCCAGCAGTAGTTGTTTTAAGGATTTCAAGACGCAATATCTTGTAACCCGTGTTTACTCTTTCCATATTTAGGACGTGGTTCCTGATCCGCAGAAATCTTGTGGTCCATACAAACCCAAACATGGGATGGGGTTAGTTATCACTTTGTAGATCATGCAAACACTTCTTTTACTTGTGTGCTGCAATGACATTTATTTTCTAAGTTAAGATTGTTTTAAATATGGAAGCATATTTAAGTATAAATATTGAGTTATTCCTTAAGGTGAAGTCTACTTAATATGCTATATCCGGCTTTGTTTTAAGATTAGATTTCAAAAAACGACTTGATCAGTTACAGAACTGAAACCTCGCTGAAACAGTCTGTTTTAATTTCAACAGGAAACAGAGAACCTCAAGACGTAAATCACATAGAGACATCGGCAGACAAAATCATGATACTATTGGTAAAATTGAATTCTTCATGCAATGAGTAATGAACACAGCTGATGTTCAGTCTTGATCTGCTTTGTTAAGCAACTGGTCAGTCAGTTGCTTTGCATAGTCATCCATATTTGAAAATTACCATCAGTTTCAGTGACACGCGACCATTCCTGAAGCCTCCAAAACTCCTCCGAGCAGTTTTACGATGGACTTCTTAAAATATATTTATGAGCCATTTTTCTCTAAATTTGGCTGGTTAGATGGACGTCTAGACACGGTTCGCGGAAAAATTACTGACGTAGGTATGGAAAATTAGACAAAATTGATTGAGCGTCTCCTAGCCAAGCTATGTCCTTCAAACTTGGTTAATACAATCTTCTACCTAGTATTTTAACGTTTTGATTCGCAAATTGCGTAAAATTTAATTTTGGAAAGAGTTATTTGCCTTCGGATTCCCATACAAACACTGTAATTTCTGACTGACTGCTTCTCCCACCCGTCAAGATGGCGTCGAAAACCGTGGTAAGGCCTATTGAAGTTAATGTGTTGTTTTGTTTCAGGAATGGTTATAGTTGATGGTGCTGGAAACATTGCTGCAGGAACAACTACAAACGGAGCAAACCACAAAATTCCTGGGTAATGAAGCTTTTTTCGCAGAATTTCAGAAAAATAGATTATCATTCAGTTTGCCAAATCAGACCTCATTTTCGCCACGTATGGCAAGATAGCCATCTCGAAAACTTTGCCGACCCGCAAAGCAATTTTTTTTAGTTAATCTAAATCTAAAACCAGAGAGGTGTTTACGCCCGAAACTTCTTGTATGAAAAGGACCTTCTGTTCATATTAAGAATATGTGAATAAAACAGCCTCAGTAATCATAAGGTTTGAGATTTTGTTATAGCTTTCCCGATCCGAAAACCTTTGCGGAACCTTCTTGAACCTTTCTTGTGCTTTAAAGCTGACTTGTCATGTGTTTTTAGTAATGCTAGTCGTGTTCACACACGTTTTTACCGCGGGTGGTTTAATTGACAATCTTAGACCAGACTTTTTATACTTCTATTACCTAGCCTGTTACTAGCGTGGTAAGAAATCGTTGTTTGACCGGCATAATTTTGTAATATAAATTTCTGGCTCTTATGGTTACTTTGTATATTTGGCACGATCACTGCATTCCTGGTATTTTGTTTAGGTATCTCTACAGACTCTTATGTTAAAGGGCAAAATAAACGGCGACAACATTTCATTCTAAACGTAATATTGATCTCTAAGTAAAAATAGTATAGTGTGTGTATTTTCAGTACAGATCTTTATTTTGCTAATTTGGGTTCGAACCCGGACCACTTGATCCGGATAGCTTTGTTTTTGGTTGAAGGGTATTTATTTTTAGTATAAATTTACCGTACTCTATTGTGAATCCGTGAATTTGATTGGCTATATTACCGTTTTCTATCTGCTGATAGTCAACAGTTAGGCATCAGTGCACATCGCGCATCACGTTTGAACCTGATATAACATAATAAAACAGTTCTTTTCTACGCGTTACTTGACATTTTTTTCTTTTTATGCAATGAGACTACGGCGCCTCGTGACTATCTGCTCGTAGAAAACGAGGGCGAGTAGTCTAATTGTTAAGTAGTACACCCTCCTTTGTTTCCATTTACACTAGTCGTGTTAGGAGACTCGCCTATTGCTGGAGCAGGAGCGTATGTTGATAATGATGTTGGAGGTGCTGCTGCTACTGGAGATGGTGACGTCATGATGCGTTTTCTTCCCTGTAAGGCTGCTGATGTGGTGTGTTAAAGTGCCCCTGTGACAAAAAATAAATTATTTTTTTTCTTTGGATTTCAAAACTATGTTAACTAAACACTAAGTGAACCAAGTTTTAATCCTTGATTTCAAAAAGGCACCTGTTTATTTTAACTGGAACTTTCCTATTTAATGATCCGCCATTACTAAATTTAAGTTCTTGAGAGAGCTGGATCGAGGAGAAAATAACGTCAAAGGCTCACTAGTTTAAGAATGCAATGCGTGTGTACGCTGCAGAATTAATATGCAGCACGGGAGTTTTGGGCTTTCACTCTTTTAAACTCGCACTTTGCATACATAATAAGCTGCGTTCACACGCTGAAATTTTAAGCTGGTGAGCCTTTGAGATCACTTTTCCCGGATCCAACCCTCTGAGGTCAAATCGGTCAGGTTTGAACGTGAGTAATGGCGGATCGTGAAATCCAAAACTTGCACTCAAAGTAAACAGCCTTTGGATGAAAATGAAAGGTCAGAATTTTGCCAGTCAAGTGTTACGCAGACACACTTTCAGAATCTCAGAAAAAAAGGAAGTGATTTTTTTTATCACAGGGGCACTTTAAGGAGGTATAAATCTGAAATAATTGTTAATTTACCTAAGAAAAACGCAAGCATTTATGTTGTGACTGGCTTAATTACATCATCAAAGTTGAATTTTTATGTATGCTGTGTGCAATGATTTTAGTTTACGGTTTCGTACAGTATCTTAAAAAGATGATGAATTGTAACCGATGTTCCATAGATATGTTGAAAGATGTTGGGTTGGATACACTGAGATTGACATCAAGAAAGACTAGACTGACTATCATGTCAAAATTAAGCCATGATTTGGTTTATGTAGATAATTTAAAACTCTTGAATCGTCACTCCGGTTAATGAACAAGAGGTAGACACGTTCAGAGAAGCATTTTTTAACAATTTTACAGTTGGTGCGTTGCTTTGAGTTTTTACCGAGTCAGACCCAATCAGTTAGTAAGATTTTGTAATTTTGTAGAAATGAATTGAACTTCTTGTGCGATATGTACTGGCATATACTGTACGATACGAGATGAATACTCTTGTCTCGTTTCTTGTTAGTTTTCAGGCAGTTGAATTTATGCGTCAAGGCAAGAGTCCCACAGAAGCTGCATCACTGGCTCTGAGAAAAATAGCAAAATATTATCCAAAATACAGTGGAGGCTTGGTAGTAGTGAACAAGGATGGGGAGTTTGGTTGGTTTAGACTTATTTGTTGTCCATATTTATATTAGCATGTTAGATTTGTTCTCAGCTTACGTTTCCTTCTGTTCTAGGGGCCGCTGCACATGGCTGGACATTCTTCAAGTACTCTGTTTGTAATCCAGACTTGGGAAAAGTAACAGTTTTTTCTGTGAAACCTATCAACAGTACAGCTTACACTTAATGCACCTTTGTCCTCAGTTGTGCCCCTGTAATTTGTTATTTAGCAAGGGGCAAGGGAAATAGTAGGGGTTTTTTGTTTGTGATACAGGGGCTTAATTTTGATGGATTTAGGAAGCTAAAAATAATAATATAAAGGGAATTCCCTAAATCGTAATTAGTTTTGTATATTAGTGAAAAGTACAATGATTTGTTCCCGGTTATGCAACATGCCGAGCTACAGTTTGTGAACAAGAAGCCATCATTGTTGCGTTTTAGACGGACGTGTTAACTTAACATATTGCTTAGAGATAAATCACTCCTGTCACATTTAAGATGTCTTAATTTTTTAGAAAAGCGCCTTCCCAACATTGAATTGAAGGCTGATCAGCTTCAGTGTCTAAAATCGATGGAGTAAACTTCTTCACACATCTACAGGAGATTAATTTAAAGTTTCGTCAAAAGGTACACAATGTGTACACGTGGCTACGTGTGTATTTTGATATCGAATGCATCGGGCAAATGCGTTGTCAATAGACCAATTTCTATGTATTAAAATTCAGCCTAAAACAATAGACGTCAGTACGAGGCTCTGGAGAATAACTACAGAGTTTGTTGGGTTTATTCCCCGGCAGAGCCAGGTCTATTGTGTTAGGCTGAATTTTAATATTTCGAAAGTGGTCTATTTGTGGCTCATTTGTCTGATGCATGTTTTTTTTCGTAATATTATTTGTAAACAAAAGTAAATAAAGAGCTGGAAAACTTCTTAGGAAAATAAAACTATTTTATGATTTTATTTTTATTACACTACTTATACGTGCACTACAGTGGAGCCCGTTAATCCGATCACCAACGGGTAACAAACATCTTGCCTCATTATTGGAGTGGCTGTACTAAAGAGATTCTGACTGACTGAGCTTTTTTTCGGGCAAGAGTAAAGTGGGCGTAATAATAAGGTGACCGTATTAATGGGTCGGTCGCAAGGCGGGGTTCTACTTTACTTTAAATACATATATTACAATTACAGTTGGTCTACTTACAACCCACTCTTCATTGTTTGTAAATTAACTTCTTGAATCTCTAATGATAATATTTTTCTCACTTGCATAATATATGTATTAGCTTTGTAAAATTCAATAGATTATTAAATACGTAGGTAGCGACAAGCAACAAATTAAAAAACAAAAGCCGAGAAGAATAAGGGCACAATGCAGAGAGACAGAAAATATCTCATTTTCCTGTTGAATATCTTCTCCTGGGAGGTATTCCACTAGATCAGGTGTCACAAAGAGAATTAACGAACATAACCTCTAATTCTGACAGAAGCAGTTTCATGTTACTGTTTGAGTACCACTCCTGGAATCTATTCCAAAATGAAGTTGCCTGTTCAAACTGCGTACAGTGTATAAACAAATGCCACATGGTCAGAATGACAAAAGGGGCAGGAAAGCGAGGCAACTTTTTTCATTTTGTGGATCAGGCTATTCGGAGGCAAATTTCGGTGAATTTTACCTGGGAATATTTGGTAAAATAGGAACATCGTTGATTTAATTTCTGTAATAAATGTGCAAACAGAACAACCGTGAAACGGGTTCTATTGGACCAAAGTCACTTCCGTTACACACTCAAACGGTCCCCCTAAAGGAATGTTCTAGTGCGCGAAAAGCTTTGTCACGTGATCCTAGGTCTACACCATTATATTCCCCCTTGAAAGAGAGTCAGCTCGTTAAACGTCACTCTCCTGTTATCGTGAGGTCCTAGTTAATGTTCTTCACGGCTTAGCTCAGAGAGATGCCACTGTCCGGTAGTCCAGAGGTTTTGCAACAACCTCACTCAACGCTGGAGGTTATCGTGCACCTTTAGGGTTGTCTCGCGTAAAAGCGATGTAGCGCGTCCAGTTTAAACTGTAGATATCTAAACCTCTATGTCAGATTAAATCTTAAAGGACAGGCTATCAGACTATGCCAAAAATATTATATTATGCAAATATGGATTGCGAGCGCCCGAATCACCTTTTGAACGTTACGTTATGTATTCCTCCGTTTCCAGGGCCAAAGCGCTAAAAAAAACGTGTCTGCGATTTGCCATATTCAATTTCATTGAAAAGTTACAGAACATTTTTGAAATAAGATTAAAAAATTTGGAGTGATCGTACAAAAGTCGTTCTTGAAAGAAAAGTATTTAGAAACAAAATATTCGCAGACACGTTTTTGTTTTTTATACGGCTGTCCAAATCTGAGAGAAATCGAACAAATTCCCTTTGACTTGTAGCTCTTTAAGGTGGCCGAACACAGTTTCGTGCGTGCTTTTGCTGATGCAATATTTCGCACGTGCACAAGGATTTCAAAGAACAAACATGCCGTTAGTGGAGCGATCATTTTAGTTACTCAACACTCGCACTATCTGTGTTATTTTTCTCTATAATTGAACGCAGTGCATTGATGGCTTTAGTCTTTAGTCTTTACAAAGATATGTTAGAAAAGGTAACGATGCAAAGAACCCAGCAATTCTCAGCTTTTGTTTGTTACCGAAAGAACCCAGTTAAGGCGGGGGTACACCTGAATTTAAGTGAAATTTTGGTAAGTTTAAAGAGAGGTTGAAAGGGCAAAAAAGGGTTTTGAAACACCACCAGACAGTTGCTCGACCGCACAATGGCACCCCAGGTTGTTGGGCAACTGTTTGGAGTATATCTACCTATTTTTAACTTCAAACTCTAATTTTAAAACAACACCAAATCATCCAAATTTCCTATTTTTATAAATTTTACTAATCCTTTGAGAAAAACTATTTATCTCCAAATATACCTAAAAATCACCAAAAAATTTACAAAACGACCCAAAACATAGATATGTGAAATGAGCATAGAGATTCTTGATTGCTTGAAACGTAAACGAGATATTTGCCAGGCAAAATATGGCTTTCAGGTGTACCCCCGCCTTAAATGCAACGCATGCGCAGTTGCTCGAGAAATTGAGACCGATTGCTTTAGCAGAAACATGCCGATTTCTAACGATTTAGTCGTTAGAATTTCAAGAAATTTGGCAGAAAAATAGATCAGAGACCACGTGAATGATCTATCAAAAAAATCTGAATTCTGACATAGGGAATTTTTAATAATACAGAAAACGATTAACAGCGAATTACGAAAATCGCCTATGTCAAAATTTCATTAGAACCATGTTGACAGAAGGGATTTAATGTCAATTCTTAGTGTGCAAAATATGAAAACAATCTAACGACTGGATTTTTTTTAAATAAACAAAAACCATTATTTAAGCCTTGTTTTTAACCAGCCCCGTTGCCATGGTAACAGCACACACCCTGGTCAAAATGCGAGAATAAATATTTCTTTGGTTAACCTCGACTCTTGCAAAAAATAGGAGCCAAAGCATAAATAGTTTGAAAGTTGTGGTGAATTAAGCATAGGCACTTGAAAACTGTGTTCGGCCACCTTAAAGTGTCTCCTTCAGGTCAAAAAAATTGTTTCGAGAAATCAGCGCTGACAAAAGGGTCTCTGTAAAGTGCGGACCGGATAGCGGCGGATGGCGGATAGAAAAATGCGGATGGAAAACTTTGGGTGACAAAATCCGTAGGAAAGGAAATTAACTCCAGTCACGATGGCAGTAAATTATATTAAAGTAAAGTCTTTAGGTTTGCAAAGGCTAATAAACTGGCAGCACTCTATTTTTAATTTTTAGGTAGAGAAGTCATGACAGCAAGATAATATCTTTGTTTTCTCTGATGGCTGTTGGTCAAAATAACCTTTATCTCAGTCATTGATGGATTCGGTTCTTTTTGGCATTAGTTTTCTTCATTGTATTAACGCATGACATCTCTGATATAGCAGGATAATAAATTATTTAGTTCTGATCTAGCAAACCATTAATTAAACGGTACAAGGAAACCCGTGTCTCGGAAAAGCTTTACAAAATGGTGTAATATCTCTGGAACAGACTTTAAATTAGGTTCTTGCCAGATTTCCACGCCGTGACAAACTTCAGTAAATTGCCGGCCATCTTCAAGTGAAAAGTTTACTTGTATGAAAAAGAGAGGAGTATAATGTCAATTGTAAGAAATTCAGTCAGCCTTTTCGTCCGATAATCACATTTAATTTCATTTAATTTCGTCTGAAAATTCTTGCAGACTTTGACGGGGTTCTCGGCAAACAACTTGCAGTACTATTTTTAGCACTTCTGTAACTAGAATTCAGTTTCTTTGGCTACCACACGGTGTATTAATTCAAAAGCTGCGAAAAAGCTCTTAAGAAAAACGCTATAGATGGAACCCTGCACTCGCTCTGATTGGTCAAAAAGTCGTTATGTTTTATCGGAGCAGAAAAGCGTGTTTTATTGTTTTGAGCGTATAAAATCTATATCGTAAATCAAATGAAGAAGCCTAAGCGTGCATTACAATGTGATAAAACACTCCGAACATTTCAACTTTCAACAATTTCCAAACATCTTATGCCCGTCGTGTTTTATCACGGTGTAATACACGGCTTCGGCTTCTTTATTTGTTAAATAAACTCCATTGCCGACCGTGCACTTCCACTTTCGCCAGATTCACCGGCCTTTGAGGCATTGTTAAATTGAGTGAAGCACCGCTACAATTGAGCAACAGAACACTTTTTTCGTGTTTACATAGCCCCATCTAGACATTCGAGGAGCTGGGAGAATTCTCGAAAGCTATGCAAATCCTCGACGACGTCTCTTGTTTCCATAACTGTCTCGAATTCTTCCAACCCTCCTCGTGTTTATCTGAGGCCAGATTGTAAACACGGAAAAAGTGCTCCATTTTGTTATCAGCATTTTTTTTATCCGCATTTTTCTATCCGTCATCCCCCATCCGTCATCCGCCATCCGCGCCATCCGGTCCGCACTTTACAGAGACCCCTGACAAAATTTTTGTTGCTTCGCAAACAAACTCCGCCTACAATCATAGTCAACTGGATTAAGTGGGTTCTCAGATAACTGAGCCAATCAGCGCTGGTGAATTTACGCGCGTAATCTTCAATCAAACACAGGGGGCACACACCCTTGCTGAGTAGGGAGAGAGTAAATAAAGGAACGAAAAGAATGAATAGTTTACCTTTGTCTCCTCTTGTCATCTCTTTTATCTTACCAGATTTTACTGGGAAAACCGCTGCTTAAAAATCCTGGGTAACACTCTAGCACTAAACTCGTACCTAGGCCTTTCCGCGCTCAGCAAAAATTTTTTTTGGTTTGTATAATATTTGACAAGGGAGGCAACTCTTTGCCAAAACATTTTGAACGCACTGGAAATATTCGCTCGAATCTCTGAATTTCGTTGCTTTTACGAAACCAAACAAACACAAAATGTGGTCGGAAAGTTTCTCTACAACTTGGCCGAATTTGTTTTCAAATACTTTTGCGACAGTCGGAGAATTTCAGCGACTTTTGCAAAGTTTTGTCTCAATTCACTTTTCGCGACATGATCGTACCGTTACCCAAATCCCAAACACGTCATCCAGCGCGCGCTCTCGCTCCCCTCACTCTCCCACACGGGTTTTTTGACGAAAAAGGTTTTACAAAATCCTTCCCTAGCTCCCATTTTTTTTATCGCGGAATCTCGCTAAAACGCTTCAAGTATTAATTTACGACAATTTCGTTTTCGTGTGGAGACCGGCTGACTTCGAGCACGTAAGAAAAACAACGAACCAGGGGAGGGGTTTGTAGAGATTTGTCGTGTCAAAACGCATGTGTGGGAGAGTGAGGGGAGCGAGAGCGCGCGCTGGATGACGTGTTTGGGATTTGGGTAACGGTACGATCATGTCGCGAAAAGTGAATTGAGACAAAACTTTGCAAAAGTCGCTGAAATTCTCCGACTGTCGCAAAAGTATTTGAAAACAAATTCGGCCAAGTTGTAGAGAAACTTTCCGACCACATTTTGTGTTTGTTTGGTTTCGTAAAAGCAACGAAATTCAGAGATTCGAGCGAATATTTCCAGTGCGTTCAAAATGTTTTGGCAAAGAGTTGCCTCCCTTGTCAAATATTATTTTTACGATAACTGCAGAAATTCACGCGCGCTCATTGGCTAATTTTTGTTGTCCATATGCGGACGTACACATGAATTTAAAATTCATGCGACGCGTCAGCGAGCGAGAGCCGGCAATTCGACAATTTGTTATCGTAAAAAACAAATTGATGTCAGTTTTTAATGCGTCTGTCCTGTTATTGATAATGAATTTCGTCATAACATTGTCAAAGTAGTCTGCGGATCCACTCGGCTATCGCCTCGTGGATCCACAGCTACTCTGACAATGTGATGACGAAATTCATGATCAATAACAGGACAGACGCATAAAAAACTGACGTCAATTTGTTAAACAAACCAGAAAATTTTTTGCTGAGCGCGGAAAGGCCTAGGTACGAGTTTAGTGCTAGAGTGTTACCCAGGATTTTTAAGCAGCGGTTTTCCCAGTAAAATCTGGTAAGATAAAAGAGATGACAAGAGGAGACAAAGGTAAACTATTCATTCTTTTCGTTCCTTTATTTACTCTCTCCCTACTCAGCAAGAGAGTGTGCCCCTGTGATCAAACCTAGTGTTTCGCATTGCGCATGAAAGCGGAGATAATTTTTTCTTTTGCTGCTCGTTTTTTTTTTTCTTGAAGCTGTTGGAGCAAAATGGGGAAGGCAACAAGGGTAACGAACCGCTGGAAAGCAACTTAAGTGGCTAGGAGGGAAAAACGTGTTAGCCAAAAGAAAACGCGGCAGCTTCAAATGAACCGATAAACCTTAGAGAGCCGGAGAATGATTATGGCGATTTCAGAATCGGGCATGTTTCACTTCCTCTCTTGATATAATAGTGATATTCTGATGTTGAAAGAAATAATATTTGATTGATAAGAAATCCAATATCACTGCCGTATTCACTGTATGACGAACAAACATCCATGCAGCAATCTAGCCATTCCTTCATGCGAAATGGCAAGAACTCTCGTTCATTTATGACAGATTCGACGAAACACCTTTAGCTGATATGTTGGAGGAAAGCACGTCGGATTGGATAAGAAGAGGCAAGCCAGCCAGAAAGAACATGTACTATCATTACAGCGCCTTTCCCAGCTCTCGACTCGATCTTTTGCAATCCCATACATGTAGCCGTAGCTTCAACTTTCCGCCAACTTTCGCTTGTTCGCCCATTGCTGTATTTTCATTTTTGGTTCGCTTCTTTCGCTTCTTCGAACTGGTCCACGGACATTGCCATGGTCTTGGTTTATTCATACCTAAAAGAATTACACCAAGGAAGTAAAGCTTGGTGGGTGATCAACTGAGTAGCCAGTTCTTTATGCATCAATCAATTCCAGCGGTGCCCACTCCCCCCCCCCCCCCCCCCCCCAGGCAACCGTGGGGCATTTGTTCACATTGTCAGTCCCGGGGGTGGGGCATTAGCAAATTTCATCGCGGCCCGGGGCTGGGTATTAGCATACCCCGGGGCGACCCCGGGGCATTTGACACACATGTTTTCGAAAGATGGATGAGTTTATCAGGAAGGACGAGGCCTTTGTCAAAGACTGGCTTGTCCGTCAGGGACCGTGAGAAAAAACCTGTCGATGTTTTTAAAGGTATGTTTTCTCAATTTAGATATTTCTTCATTACTTGTAAGCATATAAATATAAGCGACAAGGTGAACTATATTTTGTTTATCACAAAACAATCACTGACGTGAACACTGCGTTTAACGACTATTTCGCATTTCGCATTCAAAACTAGCCTGACAACTTTTAAATTCATGAAAGTGGAATTAAAATACTGATGGCTTGCGAATTCAAATGATGCGATCTTCAACACAGATCTTGCGAGCTTAAAGTGCGATGCATCATCATTTAAAATGTCTTGATTCTTTACAGCGACAAGGTGAAAACAAAAATACAAAAAAAAGTTATAAAAATTTTGTTAAAAACAAAATATAAAGGAATAAATATAAGCAGAATAAAATAGCATGTACTGTTGTCCTTGAAGTCTTAATACCATTGCATTAAAATACTGAACAGTTGACCGTTTTATTCACTGGTTAATACAAAACTGCAGAAGTGTTGGAAGTCTTGGGAGGCGACGATCCCGGGGCGGGGCAATAGCCCTCTTTCTTCGTCTCCACCCCGGGGCATTTAGACAGCTTATGTGTCCCCACCCCGGTGAATTTGCCCAATTTTTAAAAAAGAAATGCTTATGCCCGGGGGTTAGCCCGGGGGTGGAGGGGGGATGGGCACTGCTAGAATTGACTGATGCATTACATGTGTATAATCCCGCGAACGTCGTCTCGGTTGATTGCATAACGTCATAGGACTGTCAATCAAGGGGTAAACTTTTACTTCCGGCGAAAGCGTGAAACCGCGATTTTTCCGCCAATATTTAGTCTTTTTCAATAATTCTGACCAATATTTTGACCCAAAAATCCAGATTTGAAGAAAACGATCGATCTGAAGGTACTGTAACCTTAATATTCCACTCCGTCTTTGTTTCCTAAGCGGTGGAGCTCTCTGCGTATAATCTGATTTAAATAAAAAGTACTCGATTGTCCGCTTCTGTAGGAAAGCATTGAGACTTTCAACTCTGTTCTTGGGAGCCATGAGATAACCATAAGAACATATGGCATTTAGTTTACAGTCTCCATGGCGATCCGGGGCGCGTATTATCCTCTCCGGGCGTGAGGTAGCAGGTGGTGTTCCTTTGACAGAGACCCCAGGCTCAACGAAGTTACTCCCGGCGGTTTCTTCTCAGCCAGGTCCACACCACCATCATTTCCATCTTATATATGTAATATATAAAGAATGAATAAAGAACATAAATAATATAAAGAATGAATGAAAGAACGAACGAAAAAAAGATAACATCACTATTATTTTAAAACATTGGTACGTCACGCAATTTCAGAACATTCGAACAACGCAATTAAGGACTGTAAAGACAAAGGTTTTTCCGCCAGATTAGGACCATGCTGAAGAGGTAGATCTTTGCAAGGGCTATTGGAATCCATAAAGAAAATTGAAAAGAAAATTGGGAACAACGTGCTCCATGCACAAAAACGAATTTAAAACAATACAGTCCTAAATGACTAACTTGGGAACAATATGTTCCATTTACAGATAGGAACTCGAAACATAACAGTCCTATAAATGACCAATTTGGGAACAATGTGTTCCATGTACAGATAAGAATTCGGAACAACACCGTCCTAATTTATCAATTTGAGTCGAGAACAACTCATGTTCCATTTACAGTTGCCAACTCAGAACGAAATCTACGTCTTTTACACTAGAGTGAACGTTTTGTTCCTACCTTGTAAAAAGGCTGGTCAACCCTCTAATAGTCAGTAGGAACACAAAAACGAGGAACAGTAGATACTAGGGGGACATTCCTTTTGAAATATCGGAACAGCCAACGAAACTTAAAATCAGTAAAAAACGAGGCAAAGACAACTCACAAAAGCTTACGTCAAGCGCTCAGCTGAAAAGAAAGCAGTTTTTAAAATCTTGTCAACTTTATTTCGCTCAAAAGGCCGACAAACGCGCCATAACAAAATTGTCGGAAATGTATAGGATGTGAACTTCTTATTGTAATTGGTAATAATAATGTAATGATTCTAGGCGTCTAAAGGTCCCTCTGGAAGAGTATAAGTATAATAAATACTCCTGCAAAAATGGTTGCCGTGATTCATAACAAAACCATGCATAACGTTTTTACAGGATACGACCGTCATACAGTGTATGATTTACGGCTGGTTTGTTACAGGATACGACTTTTATCTATTTAAGGATAATTTTTCATTATTATTTCCGGCACTTTAAAGTCGAGTATTTTCCTCAGAGAAGCCACAAATTCCTTCCAAGATTTCTCTAACGTCTTGGATGTCCTGTCTGTCATCCTGCTCGTTCCTGCACAATTTCAATATTTCCGTGACCTGCAAGTGAAGGTAATCATTCGCATGATTTCGAATTCGAATGCAATAGAGAATTTACATTCCGAGTAACATTTGCAAATTTTCTCCTGAATTGCAAGAGCTTTTAGGCGAGTGCAATTTTAAGAAAGTAGGGTATCTTTAATCCACAACCCTAACGATCGCCAATTTATTATATGACTAAGAAAATCACGAGCTTTCGCTCGTTATTTTCCACTCCGGACTGAAGAGAAGGTTAAAAACTTACATGGCACATGCTTCATGACAGAATGATCGCATGCGCTTTACATAAATTTAAATTACCAATAAAATTTGACAATTCCTACGAGCTAAACATTTGCTAATTAAAAAGTTTGCAAGTTCACTTAAAATTATTACATTATATACGGAGGAACTTCGTTTAAGACGACCACCATGGGGTGGTCGTATGGCAAGATTCCTCTTTATTGTATGGCTCTGTCTCACAAGGGCTGGGCACTACCAAATTCAAATTGGCTTAAAACGATATTGACCGCGGTCTAGATTTTCCCATATAGACTGGCATCTAGACCGGTAATGTTTTGCAGTGAAAAAGTTGCAAACTTAAGTGTAAAATTATTGACTGTTTTTCATCTAACAATATTTATTTCTGTAAGTGTCAAAAAGCTGATTAGAAAAAAAAGTAAAGAGGACGAGCAAACTTTGGAAGAATTAAATTCGGCTCATCGCCATTCACAATCAAGATGTCAGTTAGTACAAACCAGTTACACTAAAGGAATTAAATTGTTCTTGTTTTTGCCATACAATAAACATCTTATTAACCGAGCAAAGTCGGTCTGTATGGGAGAATCTTGAATTCGTTCGTGTGTACAGACCTCACTGCGTTCGGTCTATACATACTACCTCGGTCAAGAGTCTCCCATACAGACCTCACGCTAGGTTAATAAGAGCTAAGTAATAAAACTAGTGAGACAATCTCAGATAGTGCAGAGTGTTATGCTGGACTGTAAGTACATTTTGAGTCATCAGCTGCCTGTATGTAACTTGTTAGTTCAAGGCCCAAAAATAACTTACAATCACTGTTTGACAAGAAGGTTTTAACTTTTACTGTGGTGTTTTACGTTGAATTTCGTTTATTTTTAATTCATTGATACGTTGAACTAGCAAACGTGATAACTTTATTTTTTCAACGCCAACATTTGTAACTTGATACTTTTGTTTTCCTCGCAAAGTTTGTAACATGATACCCTTGTTTTCCCAAAAACATACAAAGGAAAATATGCTGGCTTTTTTCCTCCTGGAGAAAAATGAACTAATGTTATTAACTTATGAAACAAATGGAAGAGGAATGATTTTGTTTCATTCAAGAGGCAAATTTTCATATCATCCATAAACAGTTACTAATTTAATTATCAAATAGTCACGTCGTGTCTCGGAATAGCACGTTCTTATTAGGTTGCCACCGTTGGTACCGTGTTAACAATAAACCAGTTCAAAATACACAATGATATCGATTGAGACAACCGAGAAGCGTTTTAACTTTACCGATATTATTTATATCTTACATCGGTGGATGAGTCCCCTCAAAGACTGACTAAATTTATTTCCGGTTTCCGTAAGTGCCACAGTGTCTGCAGCAATATTTGACTGAGTTTCTTTTGTCACGACATTACTACCCGGTACTTTAAATGTCGCTAACTCGGAAATGTTTAGGGTGAATACATTTGTGAACGTCTTGCTCTCTTTCATGGGGGGAGAAAATAAACAGGCGGCTGAGGAGATCCCTCTTTAAAGCTTAGCAAACACGAAATAGTTTGAAAATAGCACATGACATTTTTTAACCGAGCTAGGGATGATTCCAAACGATACGCTGTCACAAAAGCGTTCTTTGCATTAAAAAGGAAAACTGACATTACCTGAATTATAACTGCCCGTTAAGAGGAGTGTAGTATCGCACGCATGAACTCTGAACTCGAGAACGGATTGTATCATGCTGACAGTGCTAGAGCGCATGCGTCTTACATGTTGTGTTCTACCACAAGGAAAAGCACTTAACGTTCAAGTGTAATTGTCTATGAAATGTATCGTTTACCTAACATAAAGTTAACACTAATGCTAATCAATCTGCGCATGCACTTCGAGCAAATTGCTTTTGTTTAAGAGCGGAATAGTACCACAAGGATAACAAAAGAATATTGGAACCATATATAGTTTTCTGATGTTACGAAAAAGTAATGTAAGTATGGTACGTTTTACGTAGCAATCAAAGGTACCCACCCCACCCGCTCAAACCAAGGCTAATTAATTAATTGAAATTAATTAATTAAACAAACATTAAAGTTTACACCTTATGGCCTTAGTGCGATAGTGCTTTAGCGGCGTCAACCCCCAAACCATCCCAATAGTGCACTCTGCACTAAAAAGGAACGAAAACGGTAATTTTCAAAATAAGACAATTTTGTTTGTTGCTTTTCTCTGGTATATTTACTTCGGTTTGTTGGTTCGTTTCTTCAGTTTTGTAGTAGCCAACAACTGTTTCCATCAATATGAGGAATTGTCGTAGATCTTCCCGGAACAACAAGCATGAGTTGTCATTGCTTCTGAGTATAAATGCTCGCCCAAAACTTCCAAGCACTCCCTTCAAAGGTTGAACCTAAGATGAAAAGATTGTATTGATCATTAACAATTCAGTCATCTGCTTGCATGGTGACATAAATAATGGATGAGTTGAAACGCGACCACAAGATGCCACAAGAATACTTTGATGTTGACAAATCATAATACTTATAGCTGTTCCTTTCGCGCCTCACAGCATAAATACCCATGCCATGGTGCAAAAGAAGAAAGTGATAATTGAGTTAACTATGAGTAACCGAACTGGTTTAAAACAAAAATAATATAAGCAAGTTATTCCGAAACGATATGAGGCACAAACCCATTTTCGTGTTCAAAGTTTTAATCGTCGATTTCCTGGCGATATATTTCTTTTCCTTGATCTTCGCGGCTTCACTCAAAATGGATTGATTCAAAGTTAGCCATAATTCACGCTTAATACAGCCAACCATTTTGCTAGACTCTCTCCTTTGGCTCCCTTTGCGTTGGGAGAAAGACCCTCGTTGCGGCTGGTTAAATCTGGGTGGTAAAAGAATCTGTTGGGCGGGAGGGGTGGCAAAGGCGTTACTGTGACAAACTTTGTGGATTTCAAACTTTCGAGCGGTAGCTAAAAACTACCCACTTTATCGGGGTTCCAAGTCGAAATTCGCTGATGAAGAATGCTACATCATTTCTGCCGTATCCAAACAAGTATTGTTTGCGTGGTATTTTATTAGTCGAGTACTCTGACTTGAATTTGATTTGCAGCAATGCAAAATGATATACTGATTGTTGACATTAGCCCGGACTTACAACTTATTTTATCTGCTTCAGGTTTATGTCAGTTTATATTAAGACGGGTGTTTAAATGTGGTTAAATGCCATTTAGGCCAAGTTGGACTCAAACCAATGCAGCCAGCGGTTTTTCGCTCGACAGTACGTGACCTGTGGGGCGGCCCTCAGGGGATTTGCAAGGCACTTGTGTTCCAGTGCACTACACGTTCAGTTCAGTTAGCTATTATCTTTATGAAACATTTACACAGCTCAAGCTAGCAAATCTTTCCGAATTCGTGCTATTCGAAAGTTTACGTCTTCGAAATGAACCAGAAACATTCGCAACAGCCAAGCGGCGGCCTTCGACGTCTTGTCTCTCTTGCCTGATTTCGAGGGAAATCCTCTGTGATCTGATACAACACTAGATAGATTCTGGCGTGGTTCCCACCGTTTTCTCTAATTCTTTGCCTGTCTCCAACCCTCACCACGAGGATAGCCAGGAATTTTCAAAAGGGGGTCTCACTGTGTCACAGTGAGGGCACTCACAAGACTGTCATCATGGTCGTTTTCGACACCTGTTGTAGGTTGTTTGCATAAAGAAGGATTATAGCAGGGGGTCACAGCTACCACAGGAATCCCCCCTGCTTAACGCTCTGTTTTCGGGCCAGCCGTGCCCTGCTTTTCAGGTCTCCGTCGTTAATGCCTTGAAGCAAGCGCTGTCGGCCGAGCAAACTTCAGGTCTTTCCGCTTCTAATTCACTCGTGACATGTACGTGGCATTCATTTCGGGAAGCGTTCTCGGTCAGCCAACTAGCCTTAACCAGTTTGATTCACAACCTTTGTCCTTAGCTTTCTCTAGCGTTACTTATAATCCGAAGACATGGCCGGTTCTCCGACAGGGTTTGGTTGCCCTAAGATTTAGACTTTCGAGAAAATGCCGCCTCGACCAACCTGACGGACTGGTTGGACATAATACCACATTGTTGCCATTTTCCAGGAGATGGGATAAACCAAGAAGATCGAGTTTACCCTTCGCTACATCACGGTGGATCAGGTGATTAACCTAGTATCCAAGTCCAAGTTTGGTAAGGGGGCTCTCATGGCCAAATTTGATGTGAAGGCGTAACGTGCCTGTACACCCGTCTCCTCGCTAATTACTGGGGATGAAACAGCTTTTTACTTTGGCCTTCTATCAGCTCCGTTTACCTACCGGGATTGTCGACATGGTGGAATAAATCCTGCTGACTTCACACCAGGTACCAGATCTTCCCATTACTTGCATGATTTCATCACCACTAGCCATCCAGAGTCGTCCCAGCGTGCACATAATCTTAATACTGCCAAGGAAGTTTGAAAACATTTAGCAGGTCTACCTCTGCACCCAGGCAAGTGAGTGGGACCCTCAACAGTGCTAGTTGTCTTGTGTATTGAACTCGATTCAGTCAACCAATTGGCGCTTTTCCCCCCTGAGAAGTTGTCATCCACCTGCGAAGTTGTCATTCTGCTTGCGCTTTAAGATCAAGGCCTCGAAGGTAAGACTGCTTCATCCACATTGGCGTTGGCCAGCATCCTCTTTTTGCGGTCCACTCTGTGAGGACCTATCTCGCTAGCAGGGGCGATTTACCTGGTCCCCTATTCCTGCTACGGAATAGGCAGCCTCTTTCGCTTACTTATCTCAGAGACTGGCTTCCGTAGATTATGGTCTCCAGTCAAAGCCTTCGCATTGGTGCTGCCACCGTCGCTGCTCGCAATGGAGGTCATCACCAATTACCTCTACATCAGGACTCCGTCAGAGTCATTAGCGGCATTCTTCACAAAGATGGCATAACTGAAGGATCTGTCTTTGACTTGCAATGCGTCTCAGCGCGTATCCCCTGCTTCTGTAGCATCGCGTCCCAGTAGAATTTTTCATGGTGCTTGGAGCAATGTCTGGCTATCTGCCTTTTCAGGTGTGTGTTGTAGGTATTTTCTATAGTTATCAGATTGACAGAGCTTGGGGTTATTTTGGACTGCGATATGGTACCAGATCATCCTATACAATTGATGGGGAGAGGAGAGAGAGCCTGGGAACGATGTTGTTCGGAACTAACCGAAAGAAAAGACTCGTTTTGTACTTCAATACAGTTTCTGGTTCTTTTCACCATTTTGATCGGTGGAAATTCTGGGCATTACTTGCGTTATTTCTGCAAATTGTGGTTATCTAATCTCTTTCAGTGGCTACATTATAAAATGCAATATGATTTATGGCCTTCTGCTCCCTTTAATTGTAATTAATACTTCCATAATTATTTTTGCTGCTTTAGCTTGACTGACTACACTGTCTTTTTATGATTTTTTTCGAGTTTGAAACATTTTTTCGTGTAAATTCGCTAACCAGGAGTCTGTGTATTAGTACTACATGTAGTGCAGTAGAATCCCGAAACCACTTTATTTTTTAACTATGAGGAGTATTCCAACTTACTTCTTCATTAAAAGAAATGAGTACGTTGGATGGCGTGATGTCATTATGGCAGATTCCTATCTTGTGGAGGTGTTCTATAGCTCTATTAACATCCAACAGTAAGGTTATAAGTCGCAAAATGCCTGGAGCACGTGCCCCAACGCTTTCTCTAAGGTAATCATCCATCGTTGTGCTTGACACAAAGGCAAAGCAGATCAACCTGAAATCAAATAATCTTCAGTGTTAGCTTTCCCTAGGTTCCATCCATTTAACGATGTCAGATTTTTAGGGTGTGTCCTGTTGTTGATCGTTAATCCACAGCAGCTTTGACAATGCTAAAACTAAATTCATAAACGATAACAGGGTGGACGCATTTAAGGTGGTTCACAATAGTTTCCAGCAGCAAGATTTTAAAGGGTCATTATAACTACTCTTTATCACTTGACGCCACAATCATGGTATCAAAAAACTGTCCAATCATTGGTGAACACGTTGTTATCCATTTTTCTTACAATTTT